>JAEAOA010001088.1:647500-700000 GCA_016746295.1 Potamilus streckersoni
TCCCGTAAATTATTTTCAATTACGCAGAACTTATTTGATTTGCTAATTCTGGTTAAGAAGTTTACGTTTCTGGAATCGTAACACGAGATTTGGCAAAAGTTAAAGATGAATGGACAAAATTAACAGACTCACAGCCAGCAGTAAATGAATTGATGCATATAACACAGAAACATAACTCAGTCAAGGACGCTCAAATTCCCAGCTATCGAAAAATTTTCGGGAAGTTTTGACCCGTTCATCATATATTGGTATTGCACTTGAAGCATTACTATCATCACTACATGTAGATGACATTGGACTGTCAGGTATAACAACACGTTCAGTGACTGTGTTGTCTGATGAATTTGCACTAAATCTAAATTGCTGTTAATTTTGTTAACTTACACTTAGGATGAGACGATAAACAAGCAACGTCTAACTTACCTTTACCCGTGATAAAGCTGCACTTTTGACAGTATGTAATTCTGATTGAGATTTTTTCCCATTAGCTTTTTATTTATACACAGCAATCGGTACTTAAAAGGTACTCAATTTTATCTGAGGATTCAGCAAAACTATTTTATTGGATTATATAAAAAAGCAACAGAAGGATTAGCCGTCATTCGATAAATTGATGCTGTTTCTGTACCGGTCTTCACAGGTCGGTTGATTGTAGGTATGGTCCGGTAGTAAGATTGAGCGTATTACAGCATACCGTACTCTGGTCCGAGGTCAACGTAAGCGGATTAAGATGTAACAATGCGCTGTAAAGATAGGTTTGTCAATACGAACAAAGGATTTGTTTATGTAACAGATTCCAGTGCATTGTGTATGTAAGTGTGTGGCTTCCTTTCGCGGTCCCTTCGAATTTTTCCACTCCAAATGAACAAATTAAACCGCCAAAAAGATTGCCGCCAGAAAAAGAGCAAGATGGTGTATTTTGTCAAGAATAAGCGAAGAAAATTGCAATTTGCGACACAGGCGATGCCCAGGACGATCCCTGGTATAGCCCACCTTATAAGAGAACTATTTTCAGCCCTACCTGTTACCAACATCGAAAGGTCCACATCAGAAAAGTGTTTGTCAGCTGCTGAGATTGTGCCCTACTTGTGGATAAGGCATGTTTACCAATAGCACCAAGGCTCACGTATGTTCAGGAAAGAAAAGATGTCACATTTGTCACCAAATTGTGGACTTGAAACACAAATGCTAGATTCAAAAGCTACCAACCCCAATAGGAGGAAGAAAAAGATGACCAGAATAAAGGGAATTTCATTTTTTTCGATTTCGAATGCATGCAAGAGACCAGCATTCAAATTCCAAATTTCTGCGTGGCTCATCGAGCGTGCAAGAACGCATCCAAGAACCGATCTTTCGTTCGGTTGAGGCAATCCTCATTGTTGCAAAATTCCTGGAGGAGGTGAAAAATCTTTCGACGACAGAACACTCTGACCGTCTTTGCCCAATGAATATTAGAATCAATCGACGAAACGTGTAGTCAATAGGACATCGAATGGACAATTTCTTCTGAAAAACTATACGGAACAAAACACCGAAGGTCCTAAAGTCAAATTGAACGGAGCCATGCTCATTTCCGTGCAAGGGTGACAAGTGTAGTTTAGAGATTCGATGAGTTATTTTCCACATTTTCCACATTTTTCAATACCAAACCAATCAACACGTCATTCTATCAAATTTGCTTGATGCTCGCTACTACAACCCCAACAACGCGTGCAACGAATAACGAGAAACTTTCTATGCTTGGTATCAAACTTACACCTCAAGCCCTTTCAACTTTAATGAAGAAATCTTAAAGTAGCTTCGGTCCGACGAAGACGGTGTTTCTGCACTAAATGTCTAGAATTATTCATGGAGCACGAAGGGATCAATCCTTTGAAAAAGTTTGCACCATTGCCAAAGCGTTTTCCTTAGTGTACCGCAAACTTTTCGTACCCGAGAAAACCCTGGCATTCAACCGCCCACAAACGACCAATTTTATCAAACGTCAATACTCGGTCAACATTCTACCCTGGCTACATGACTTGTGTTACGAAGAAGCTAAATTAATCCAACACGCTTAAAACGGGGTAGGTGAAGGACCAGCTGAATGTATTACGTCGATGGCCTGGGCTTTAAAAAATCCTAATATCGTGTACGAGCATAACTGTTGCCTATTTCACCGATCTCAACGGTGCATCAACAATCAATGCTTAGAAGGTATTATGTACAAGGCCACTGTCAGCGACACCTTAAGTTAGAAAAGCAAAGATAGCAAGTTGTGAAATGTTGGAACACTAGTCTGACCACCGTTTGAAAACCGATCCCGAATTTAAGCACTTTGTGTTAAGTTACAAATTTGTGGACCTTCTTAACCCACAGGACAGTTTGTATGGAGGACAGAAGAATGCCACCTGAAGCTGTACCACGCTGACGAACAGATAGGAAAAACTCAAATATTCGGACATGTTACGTGTGCAAATATTGTCACTTTTCTGATGGTCACCCACAATTGCTGATAGGACACATCGACGTGGAAAACATTCGCCAATGCTAAGGATTCATTAAATATGTCTTGCCTCCCACCGGAATTAATTTTAACGTTTTATCTTACAATTGCCAAGGAAAACTGATGTTTCCCTTGTAGGTATTTCTGTCGAAACGACAAGACCAACCTTGTCAGCACACCTAGGAAGAACGTGCCTTGACAGGAATGTGGAATTGTTTAAATCTCTGGACCTGGGATACCAATTGTTAGAAGTGTATGAAATTTACCAATTTCCCAAAACAGAAAAATACCACAAGGGTGACGATACTCAGAAAGGAATTTTAGCAGATTACGTGGATGCCTATTTGAAACTGAAACAAAAACCAGCGCCAATCCTTCCTGGTGCCACACTCCACAAGACCAAAAGAAATTCAAAGAGATATACTTTGAGCAAGGAGGAAGGAAGACAAACGTTTGCAAATGTGACGTTAAACTGCTTGTGGGGAAAAAGGCAAAACTACCGTGTTTACCCAAGACGGAGTATTTGACAGAATCTTCCCGCTACTTTCAGATAATGCACGACGAGACCGAATACATGAAACACGTGGACGTCATTCGTGAAGACTTGACCCTGGTCAGATACGAAGAAGAACTAGAGTGTGTACAGGCTGGGAATTTGGAAATGTCATCATTGCGGCCTAAGTGACAGCCCATGCTCGCTTAAAATTGTACTAAGATTTAAACTGTTTGGAGATAGTGTGCCGTATTTTGGTACCGACAGTTGCATCTACATCGAACGCCCTGGTCACCGTCACCCTGACATAAAAACAGACTGTTAGGAGCCTGGACGGAGGATCACTTCGAGGAAAAGATTTTTAGGTTTGTTAGTGGCGGTCCAGAAATATTACGGCTATAAATATCGGGACCAACAAGGAGAAGTACACATCGAGTGTAAAGTGAAAGGATTGACTCTAAATTATCACATCAGTCAATTGATGAACTTTGAGGTATTGAAAGAAGGTTTTCAGTCTGGAAAGGATCAAGAATCTAAAGTGACCACCTACGAACCTCACACACCAAATTGTCAATCAAACTTTGGAAGCACTGTACCAAATCGTGTAACAGAAGCGAGTTCGGCTTCTCAAACACTTCACTTTACCGTACGAACACGCGAAATCGAGTCATAGACACGCGAAGTATTACAACAGGGGAACGCGGAGCAAGAGGTTTAACGTAGGTGATCAAGTGCTGGTGCTTCTCCCTACGAACAGAAACAAACTGCTAGTCCAATGGAAGGGACCAGATGAAGTCAAACACGTGAAAGGCAAGATGGACTACGTTATCGACATGGAAGGTAGGTCCAAAATATTTCACGCTAATATGCTAAAACTCTACATAGATAGACCTAGTCAGGCTATTGATAAAGGGGTCTTGAATGTAGTATGCATGGCGGTGATAGAGGATAGGTCGTGTGAGGAATCGGAACTCATCTCCAGTACCGAATTACCCCTTGAATACCCCAGTGACTTAGGGAAATAGGGTGTAGACCAGATCAGTGTATGCCCAGATTTATCTGAGGGTCAGCGTACACAGATCATGCAGGTATTGTCCAAATACACAGAAGTGTTTACAGACAAACCAGGCCGGACTGGATTAATTCAACATGAGATCAAGTTGAATACATCAGAGCCGATCAGAATTAAGGGATACCCAATACCCTTTAATGCACGGGATACTGTCAATGATGGAGTGGGAAATATGTTAGACCTGGAAGTGATCAAACCTTCCAATTCCCCATACTAATCCCCCGTGGTGTTGGTCAGAAAGAAGGACGGGACAAACCGCTTTTGTATTGATTTTCGGCAGCTGAATAAAATCACCGTGTTTGACGCAGAGCCTATGCCAGATATGGAAAGCTTATTTTCGAAATTGGCAGGCTATAAATTTATTTCTAAGTTTGACCTTACGAAAGGATATTGGCAAGTTCCAATCGCCGACAATGACCGAGAGTTAACGGCATTTGCGACTCCAAAAGGTCTCTATCAATTAAGGATCATGCCTTTCGGTTTAGTTAACACCGGCGCGTCGTGCGTTCGTCTTTTGCGCAATTTGCTTAACGGTATGGAAAACGTAGACAGTTTTGTGGATGATATCTTCGTTTACACGTATACCTGGGAAGAACATGTTCAGACATTAAGGGATTTGTTTGACAGACTTCGTAGAGCTAATCTTACAGTTAAGCCCACAAAATGTAGTGTAGGGTACTCTAACCTTGAATGTTTGGGACATCTTGTAAGTAGACTAGGCCAGTTGAAACCCCACCCAGACAAAGTAGGTGCGATGAAAGATGCAAGTAGACCGGAAACTAAGAAACAAGTTCGATCTTTCTTAGGTTTGATTGGGTTTTATAGGAAATTTGTCCCCAATTTTGCGGCTATTGCCAGCCCATTAACAGACCTGACTAAGAAAGGACAACCGAATAAAATTTCCTGGGGTGTTTGCCAGCAAATGCGTTTAACGCTTTGAAACAAAGACTGATAAGTGCACCAATCTTAAAGTTGCCAGAATTGAATAAAACGTTTGTGTTGAGGACTGATGCGTCCGATACGGGACTTGGGGCTGTTTTGCTACAGGAGCAGGAGGGGGTGAAATTGCCCATTGCTTATGCAAGTAGGAAACTGCTTCCTAGGGAGCAAAATTACTCCGTGATTGAGAAGTAGTGCCTAGCCTTATTATGGGGAATAGGAAAATTCCATACGTAACTTTTCGGGAGGGAATTTACCTTGCAGACGGACCATCAGCCGCTCTTGTATCTCAACAAAGCGAAGGTCGCCAACGCAAGATTAATGCGCTGGGCGTTATCTTTGCAACCGTATAGTTTCCGGATCGAGGCGATTCGAGGGTCGGAAAATGTAGGTGCTGACTTTTTAAGTATGGTGTAATTAACAGATTATTTTCAGGGTTCAGAATTGAATGTTTTTATAAATGTTTCAGGTTCACATTCCGTGACTTTTTCTAAAAGTGTTGCCACTTTTTTTAAGGGGGGAGGTATTGTCACGGAATTGTATAAATGTTTTTTTTTTCTATTAAGTAAACGTACTCGGGTTTCGTTTTTAGTGTACAATGATACCCGAGGGTGATCAATGTATATTATACATTTCGAAAAATAGTGAATTCGGTTCTTCCTTGCTCGGCACGTGCGAAGTGCTTCGGGCTGGAAAAACCGAATACATGGATTACACGGACGATGTTGAGCTACATTGCCTGTGTATATATGATTCAAACTGTAACGAAAATATTACATTACTGAACGTTCTGTCAATCGGACGTCTGTCTACTGAGACCCAAACCTCCAGCTATAGAACTGTCTGTCTGTGTTTGTGTTGGTGCAGTGTGCAGCCGTTTGTGCCGGGTGCAGCAGTTTGTGCCGTGTGCAACTCTCTGTACTGTGAGGGCGTATGCTGATTTGTGCTGCTGTAACGTGCCGTACAGCAGTGTAGAGCTACGTGTGCAGTGCTGAGGGGTGTGCTTGTGTATTCGAGTGCTTCGAATATTTCAACGTTGCTAGTCGGGTTGAGGTTGATCAAGCGTGGTGGACCAACGTGATGGACGCTAATAGTCTAACCCAAGAATCAATGGTGGTCGGTGACTACAAATCTTTACTTAAAATCAGTAGCGAAGAGTTCAGAGAGTGTCTACATTGCTCCAGATACATAATATTTTAGCCGTGGGCTAATGCAGGTTGTTTTTGTAATATCCAGTGTTTTTGCTATCGTGAGTGAAAACTATCACTTCGCTAGTTTTAGCAAAATCTCATTTGTTTGTTATTAATCCGAAAATCCCAAACTCGGTTATCTTGTTAAAAATGGTGTCAGAAGTGGGATCTTCGGATTTAACAAAACATTGTTTCATTATTTGTGTATGATTATTTTTGTATGTTTCAGACGCTCTTGACAAGACAGTAAGTTAAGTAGTCATTTTACATCTGCCTTGTTCATCGTACATTTGTATGTCGTTGTTGCCTTCCGAGAAGGAAAATACGGTTTAGTTGTTCAAAGTGTAAAGATTTCACCTTTTGAAATAATTGTGCACTTTTAGGTTGGTTCTATCAGATTTTTTTTGGAAAAAAAATGTCTTCGTTGAAAGACCTTGTGGAACTGGGGAAACAGTTTGGGTACGATGGGGAATCTTTAAGAAATTTTGTTCGTGAAGAACAGGCTAGAGAAAGAGACCTGAGGGAAAAGGAAAGGGAAGTCAATCGGGAATTGGTAGAATTAGAAAGGGAAGCCGCAGAAAGACAAAGGGCTCTTGAGAAGGAAAAAATAGAATTAGAGAAACAGGCCGAAAAGGAAAAGATAGAATTAGAAAAGGAAAAGATAGAATTAGAAAAAGAGGCCGAAAAGGAAAAGATAGAATTAGAAAAACAGGCTGAAAAGGAAAGGATAGAATGGGAAAGGGAAGCCGAAAGGGAAAAGGTACGACTACTAACAGAAGTTGAAGATGGGAAGTCAGAAAGGGAAAAACAAGCGAGATTAGAAACTTTAGAGATAGAAGATATAAATAGGGACAAGGAGTTTTAAAGAAATTCTGAGCTACTGCAAACCAAACGGGAGGGGGGAATGTGATTTTAAACTGAAAAGTCCAAAACTACCCCCATTCGAACACGGTAAAGATAATATGGACAGTTATCTTAATAGGTTTGAAAGGTACGCCACTGCACAAAAATGGAAAAGGGATGATTGGTCGCTTCATCTTAGCGCGTTGCTCAAGGGTAAAGCTTTACATGTTTATTCTCGTTTAAGCGCAACGGATTCGCCTAATTACCCCGCGTTGAAAGAGGCACTTCTGAAGAAGTACGAGTTAATCGAGCAAGGGTTTCGCAAGAAGTTTAAATATAGTAAACCAGAGAGAGGCGAGACATTCACTCAATTCGTCACTAGGACGTGCAATTACTTTCAGCGATGGGTGGAATGTGGTGAAGTCGTGAAGACATTCGAGGGTCTTATGGACTTTCTGCTTCGGGACCAGTTATTAACAACTTGTGGCAAAGAGTTGTACTTGTTCTTGAAGGAACGATCCTTCACAAGTATATATGACATGGCCACATAGGCGGACCTATTTGCTGAAGCTCGGGGGGGGGGGGTCCCAGAATGTTATCTCGCGAGATCGAAAAAGCGGTAATCAGGCTAGGGACCCAAAACCCAGGGAACCTGAAAAACCTAGTAGAAATAACCAGGGGAGGTATAAGGACAAGCAATGTTTACTTGCAAGGAGTGGGGTCATATCTCCCCCAATTGTCCAAAGCGGAAGGGACCAGTCCAGAGAGTCGCAGTAGCCATTGAAGGCATAGGACCACGAACTGTCCTACCGTACAACAATTCGAACGGGGAAAAATCCAAACTTTCGTGAGGGACCTCGTGATACGCGAACAGGATTGCGTTTAGATACCTATCCCAATCCTTAGGTCTTTCTGCGCACATCAATCGCAACATTTGCTTTAACGTCCCGTTAAATTTCTCTACTAACCCATTGCACATAGGATGGTATGGCGTTCTACTCAACTGTTTAAGGGACAACAATCTACTTATTTCCGCCATGAGATCTGAGATGAATTGCGCCCCACAGTCTGTAAGAATCTCTTTGGGCACTCCTACCCTGCTAAACATGTCTACGAGCGCTTCGGCTACACGTTCAGTCTCAATTGAGGGTAAAGCTATGGCTTCAGGGTACCTAGTCGCGTAATCTACCAGTGTTACGATGTAACGGTTTTTACGTTCCGTGTGCGGATATATGGTCTCTACGATGTCAACAGCTACTCTTTTAAACGGAGTATCTATCAGGGACATCTGACCTAACGGTATTCTAGTTATCTTGCCTTTAGGGACAGTCTTTTGGCAAACATCGCACGAACGGCAAAACCGCGCTCTTTCGCCATTGACCCCAGGCCAATAGAATTCCCTGGTCACCCTATCCGATGTTTTCCTTACACCTAAATGACCGGCCATACTTGATTCGTGCGCGACCTTGAGTACATGCACCTTAAATTTCTTGGGAACGACTCATTGCTGATATTTCCTACCATCAGGAGTAGTATACTCTCTATTCATGAAGCCTTTACACTTTAGAAACCTGGAGGACCAATGTTCTTGCACTTTCTCGCGCTACCCGATAATGTTTTCTCCTTGGTCGCGTGTAAAGTCTCATCTCGTTCTTGCTCGTTTAGAAATTCGTCACGGGAGATATCAGTAATGGTGGCAGGTACTTTCAATTTCCGTAGGGGTTTGTTTTTTCCTTTACCTGAGCTCTAGTCTGCACTGCTTGGATGATTGAGAATCTGAAATCCGACATGATCGGGAGTCTAGATCCCTGTACATTGCCAATGGTCAGTTCATAGATCGGATTGGCTATGCACAACGCTTCAACGGTTCCGGTCAGAAAAGGTGTTTCAATTTCTATCCTTGCGACCGGAACATGGTCGATCGATTGGTCCAGTAGCATACATGGCGATTTGAACCGCATCAATGGGTCATCGCGAACGAGGCTCCGTTTCACGACTACGCTAGTGCACCCAATGTCTCGTAAAACGGTCACTTCCTGGCCATTTACAGTGCCATTCGCCGTCTGTACCCTTGCTTCTGGGAAAATACATGTACCGATCGATTGGATAGGGTCTCGACCGATCCCTGCACGCATTACTGGCTCATACGCTACTTCCCGGTTAGCTGGCTGGGAAACATCGAATTTTCTATTTCGCGTATCTTTCGCGAATTGTGGTCGGGCGAAGTCGCGAACGAAGAGGTCAGGACCACTTACCAATACGTTGTGGATCTACGCGAAAGATTAGAGAGTACATGTCAAATGGCGCAAGACGATCTCGCGAAATCGAGTCATAGACGCGCGAAGTATTACAACAGGGGAACGCGGAGCAAGAGGTTTAACGTAGGTGATCAAGTGCTGGTGCTTCTCCCTACGAACAGAAACAAACTGCTAGTCCAATGGAAGGGACCAGATGAAGTCAAACACGTGAAAGGCGAGATGGACTACGTTATCGACATGGAAGGTAGGTCCAAAATATTTCACGCTAATATGCTAAAACTCTACATAGATAGACCTAGTCAGGCTATTGATAAAGGGGTCTTGAATGTAGTATGCATGGCGGTGATAGAGGATAGGTCGTGTGAGGAATCGGAACTCATCTCCAGTACCGAATTACCCCTTGAATACCCCAGTGACTTAGGGAAATAGGGTGTAGACCAGATCAGTGTATGCCCAGATTTATCTGAGGGTCAGCGTACACAGATCATGCAGGTATTGTCCAAATACACAGAAGTGTTTACAGACAAACCAGGCCGGACTGGATTAATTCAACATGAGATCAAGTTGAATACATCAGAGCCGATCAGAATTAAGGGATACCCAATACCCTTTAATGCACGGGATACTGTCAATGATGGAGTGGGAAATATGTTAGACCTGGAAGTGATCAAACCTTCCAATTCCCCATACTAATCCCCCGTGGTGTTGGTCAGAAAGAAGGACGGGACAAACCGCTTTTGTATTGATTTTCGGCAGCTGAATAAAATCACCGTGTTTGACGCAGAGCCTATGCCAGATATGGAAAGCTTATTTTCGAAATTGGCAGGCTATAAATTTATTTCTAAGTTTGACCTTACGAAAGGATATTGGCAAGTTCCAATCGCCGACAATGACCGAGAGTTAACGGCATTTGCGACTCCAAAAGGTCTCTATCAATTAAGGATCATGCCTTTCGGTTTAGTTAACGCCGGCGCGTCGTGCGTTCGTCTTTTGCGCAATTTGCTTAACGGTATGGAAAACGTAGACAGTTTTGTGGATGATATCTTCGTTTACACGTATACCTGGGAAGAACATGTTCAGACATTAAGGGATTTGTTTGACAGACTTCGTAGAGCTAATCTTACAGTTAAGCCCACAAAATGTAGTGTAGGGTACTCTAACCTTGAATGTTTGGGACATCTTGTAAGTAGACTAGGCCAGTTGAAACCCCACCCAGACAAAGTAGGTGCGATGAAAGATGCAAGTAGACCGGAAACTAAGAAACAAGTTCGATCTTTCTTAGGTTTGATTGGGTTTTATAGGAAATTTGTCCCCAATTTTGCGGCTATTGCCAGCCCATTAACAGACCTGACTAAGAAAGGACAACCGAATAAAATTCCCTGGGGTGTTTGCCAGGCAAATGCGTTTAACGCTTTGAAACAAAGACTGATAAGTGCACCAATCTTAAAGTTGCCAGAATTGAATAAAACGTTTGTGTTGAGGACTGATGCGTCCGATACGAGACTTGGGGCTGTTTTGCTACAGGAGCAGGAGGGGGTGAAATTGCCCATTGCTTATGCAAGTAGGAAACTGCTTCCTAGGGAGCAAAATTACTCCGTGATTGAGAAGTAGTGCCTAGCCTTATTATGGGGAATAGGAAAATTCCATACGTAACTTTTCGGGAGGGAATTTACCTTGCAGACGGACCATCAGCCGCTCTTGTATCTCAACAAAGCGAAGGTCGCCAACGCAAGATTAATGCGCTGGGCGTTATCTTTGCAACCGTATAGTTTCCGGATCGAGGCGATTCGAGGGTCGGAAAATGTAGGTGCTGACTTTTTAAGTATGGTGTAATTAACAGATTATTTTCAGGGTTCAGAATTGAATGTTTTTATAAATGTTTCAGGTTCACAATCCGTGACTTTTTCTAAAAGTGTTGCCACTTTTTTTAAGGGGGGAGGTATTGTCACGGAATTGTATAAATGTTTTTTTTCTATTAAGTAAACGTACTCGGGTTTCGCTTTTAGTGTACAATGATACCCGAGGGTGATCAATGTATATTATACATTTCGAAAAATAGTGAATTCGGTTCTTCCTTGCTCGGCACGTGCGAAGTTCTTCGGGCTGGAAAAACCGAATACATGGATTACACGGACGATGTTGAGCTACATTGCCTGTGTATATATGATTCAAACTGTAACGAAAATATTACATTACTGAACGTTCTGTCAATCGGACGTCTGTCTACTGAGACCCAAACCTCCAGCTATAGAACTGTCTGTCTGTGTTTGTGTTGGTGCAGTGTGCAGCCGTTTGTGCCGGGTGCAGCAGTTTGTGCCGTGTGCAACTCTCTGTACTGTGAGGGCGTATGCTGATTTGTGCTGCTGTAACGTGCCGTACAGCAGTGTAGAGCTACGTGTGCAGTGCTGAGGGGTGTGCTTGTGTATTCGAGTGCTTCGAATATTTCAACGTTGCTAGTCGGGTTGAGGTTGATCAAGCGTGGTGGACCAACGTGATGGACGCTAATAGTCTAACCCAAGAATCAATGGTGGTCGGTGACTACAAATCTTTACTTAAAATCAGTAGCGAAGAGTTCAGAGAGTGTCTACATTGCTCCAGATACATAATATTTTAGCCGTGGGCTAATGCAGGTTGTTTTTGTAATATCCAGTGTTTTTGCTATCGTGAGTGAAAACTATCACTTCGCTAGTTTTAGCAAAATCTCAATTGTTTGTTATTAATCCGAAAATCCCAAACTCGGTTATCTTGTTACAAATGGTGTCAGATGTGGGATCTTCGGATTTAACAAAACATTGTTTCGTTATTAGTGTATGATTATTTTTGTATGTTTCAGACGTTCTTGACAAGACAGTAAGTTAAGTAGTCATTTTACATTTGCCTTGTTCATCGTACAATTGTATGTTGTTGTTGCCTTCCGAGAAGGGAAATACGGTTCAGTTATTCAAAGTGTAAAGATTTCACCTTTTGAAATAATTGTGCACTTTTGGGTTGGTTCTATCAGATTGTTTTTGAAAAAAAAGATGTCTTCGTTGAAAGAACTTGTGGAACTGGGGAAACAGTTTGGGTACGATGGGGAATCTTTAAAAAATTTTGTTCGTGAAGAACAGGCTAGAGAAAGGGACCTGAAGGAAAAGGAAAGGGAAGTCAATCGGGAATTGGTAGAATTAGAAAGGGAAGCCGCAGAAAGACAAAGGGCTCTTGAGAAGGAAAAAATAGAATTAGAGAAACAGGCCGAAAAGGAAAAGATAGAATTAGAAAAGGAAAAGATAGAATTAGAAAAAGAGGCCGAAAAGGAAAAGATAGAATTAGAAAAACAGGCTGAAAAGGAAAGGATAGAATGGGAAAGGGAAGCCGAAAGGGAAAAGGTACGACTACTAACAGAAGTTGAAGATGGGAAGTCAGAAAGGGAAAAACAAGCGAGATTAGAAACTTTAGAGATAGAAGATATAAATAGGGACAAGGAGTTTTAAAGAAATTCTGAGCTACTGCAAACCAAACGGGAGGGGGGAATGTGATTTTAAACTGAAAAGTCCAAAACTACCCCCATTCGAACACGGTAAAGATAATATGGACAGTTATCTTAATAGGTTTGAAAGGTACGCCACTGCACAAAAATGGAAAAAGAATGATTGGTCGCTTCATCTTAGCGCGTTGCTCAAGGGTAAAGCTTTACATGTTTATTCTCGTTTAAGCGCAACGGATTCGCCTAATTACCCCGCGTTGAAAGAGGCACTTCTGAAGAAGTACGAGTTAATCGAGCAAGGGTTTCGCAAGAAGTTTAAATATAGTAAACCAGAGGGAGGCGAGACATTCACTCAATTCGTCACTAGGACGTGCAATTACTTTCAGCGATGGGTGGAATGTGGTGAAGTCGTGAAGACATTCGAGGGTCTTATGGACTTTTTGCTTCGGGACCAGTTATTAACAACTTGTGGCAAAGAGTTGTACTTGTTCTTGAAGGAACGATCCTTCACAAGTATATATGACATGGCCACACAGGCGGACCTATTTGCTGAAGCTCGGGGGGGGGGGGGTCCCAGAACGTTATCTCGCGAGATCGAAAAAGCGGTAATCAGGCTAGGGACCCAAAACCCAGGGAACCTGAAAAACCTAGTAGAAATAACCAGGGGAGGTATAAGGACAAGCAATGTTTACTTGCAAGGAGTGGGGTCATATCTCCCCCAATTGTCCAAAGCGGAAGGGACCAGTCCAGAGAGTCGCAGTAGCCATTGAAGGCATAGGACCACGAACTGTCCTACCGTACAACAATTCGAACGGGGAAAAATCCAAACTTTCGTGAGGGACCTCGTGATACGCGAACAGGATTGCGTTTAGATACCTATCCCAATCCTTAGGTCTTTCTGCGCACATCAATCGCAACATTTGCTTTAACGTCCCGTTAAATTTCTCTACTAACCCATTGCACATAGGATGGTATGGCGTTGTGCGCAACTGTATAAGGGACAACAACCTACTTATTTCCGCCATGAGATCTGAGATGAATTGCGCCCCACAGTCTGTAAGAATCTCTTTGGGCACTCCTACCCTGCTAAACATGTCTACGAGCGCTTCGGCTACACGTTCAGTCTCAATTGAGGGTAAGGCTATGGCTTCAGGGTACCTAGTCGCGTAATCTACCAGTGTTACGATGTAACGGTTTTTACGTTCCGTGTGCGGATATATGGGCCCTACGATGTCAACAGCTACTATTTTAAACGGAGTATCTATCAGGGGCATCTGACCTAACGGTATTCTAGTTATCTTGCCTTTAGGGACAGTCTTTTGGCAAACATCGCACGAACGGCAAAACCGCGCTACTTCGCCATTGACCCCAGGCCAATAGAATTCCCTGGTCACCCTATCCGATGTTTTCCTTACACCTAAATGACCGGCCATATTTGATTCGTGCGCGACCTTGAGTACATGCACCTTAAATTTCTTGGGAACGACTCATTGCTGATATTTCCTACCATCAGGAGTAGTATACTCTCTATTCATGAAGCCTTTACGCTTTAGAAACCTGGAGGACCAAAGTTCTTGCACTTTCTCGCGCTACCCGATAATGTTTTCTCCCTGGTCGCGTGTAAAGTCTCATCTCGTTCTTGCTCGTTTAGAAATTCGTCACGGTAGATATCAGTAATGGCGGCAGATGGTTTCAATCTCCGTAGGGGTTTGTTATCCCCCTTTACCTGAGCTCTAGTCTGCACTGCTTGGATGATTGGGAATCTGAAATCCGACATAATCGGGAGTCTAGATCCCTGTACATTGCCAATGGTCAGTTCATAGATCGGATTGGCTATGCACAACGCTTCAACGGTTCCGGTCAGAAAAGGTGTTTCAATTTCTATCCTTGCGACCGGAACATGGTCGATCGATTGGTCCAGTAGCATACATGGCAATTTGAACCGCAGCAATAGTCTCGTAAAACGGTCACTTCCTGGCCATTTACAGTGCCATTCGCCGTCGGTACCCTTGCTTCTGGGAAAATACATGTACCGATCGATTGGATAGGGTCTCGACCGATCCCTGCACGCATTACTGGCTCAAACGCTGCTTTCCGGTTAGCTGGCTGAGAAACATCGAATTTTCTATTTATCGACCTCCTGCGTTCAATGGCTACTGGGACTCTCTGGACTGGTCCCTTCCGCTTTGGACAATTGGGGGAGATATGACCCCACTCCTTGCAAGTGAAACATTGCTTGTCCTTATACCTCTCCTGGTTATTTCTACTAGGTTTTTCAGGTTCCCTGGGTTTTGGGTCCCTAGCCTGATTACCGCTTTTTCGATCTCGCGAGATAACGTTCTGGGAACCCACTCCCCGAGCTTCAGCAAATAGGTCCGCCTGTGTGGCCATGTCATATATACTTGTGAAGGATCGTTCCTTCAAGAACAAGTACAACTCTTTGCCACAAGTTGTTAATAACTGGTCCCGAAGCAAAACGTCCATAAGACCCTCGAATGTCTTCACGACTTCACCACATTCCACCCATCGCTGAAAGTAATTGCACGTCCTAGTGACGAATTGAGTGAATGTCTCGCCTCTCTCTGGTTTACTATATTTAAACTTCTTGCGAAACCCTTGCTCGATTAACTCGTACTTCTTCAGAAGTGCCTCTTTCAACGCGGGGTAATTAAGCGAATCCGTTGCGCTTAAACGAGAATAAACATGTAAAGCTTTACCCTTGAGCAACGCGCTAAGATGAAGCGACCAATCATCCTTTTTCCATTTTTGTGCAGTGGCGTACCTTTCAAACCTATTAAGATAACTGTCCATATTATCTTTACCGTGTTCGAATGGGGGTAGTTTTGGACTTTTCAGTTTAAAATCACATTCCCCCCTCCCGTTTGGTTTGCAATAGCTCAGACTTTCTTTGAAACTCCTTGTCCCTATTTCTATCTTCTATCTCTAAAGTTTCTAATCTCGCTTGTTTTTCCCTTTCTGACTTCCCATCTTCAACTTCTGTTAGTAGTCGTACCTTTTCCCTTTCGGCTTCCCTTTTCCATTCTATCCTTTCCTTATCAGCCTGTTTTTCTAATTCTATCTTTTCCTTTTCGGCCTCTTTTTCTAATTCTATCTTTTCCTTTTCTAATTCTATCTTTTCCTTTTCGGCCTGTTTCTCTAATTCTGTTTTTTTTCCTTCTCAAAAGCCCTTTGTCTTTCTGCGGCTTCCCTTTCTAATTCTACCAATTCCCGTTTAGCTTCCCTTTCCTTTTCCCTCAGGTCCCTTACTCTAGCCTCTTCTTCACGAACAAAATTTCTTAAAGATTCCCCATCGTACCCAAACTGTTTCCCCAGTTCCACAAGTTCTTTCAACGAAGACATTTTTTTTTCAAAACAAAATCTGATAGAACCAACCAAAAAATGCACAATTATTTCAAAAGGTGAAATCTTTACACTTTGAACAACTAAACCGTATTTTCCTTCTCGGAAGGCAACAACAACATACAACTGTACGATGAACAATGCAAATGTAAAATGGCTACTTAACTTACTGTCTTGTCAAGAGCGTCTGAAACATACAAAAAAAAATCATACACAAATAATGAAACAATGTTTTGTTAAATCCGAAGATCCCACTTCTGACACCATTTCTGACAAGATAACCGAGTTTAGGATTTTCGGATTAATAACAAACAAATGAGATTTCGCTAAAACTAGCGAAGTGATAGTTTTTACTCACGATAGCAAAAACACTGGATATTACAAAAAACCCTGCTTTAGCCCACGGCTAAAATATTATGTATCTGGAGCAATGTAGACACTCCCTGAACTCTTCGCTACTGATTCCAAGCAAAGATTTGTAGTCACCGACCACCATTGATTCCTGGGTTAGACTATCAGCGTCCACCACGTTGGTCCGCCACGCTTGATCAACCTCAACCCGACTAGCAACGTTGAAATATTCGAAGCACTCGAATACACAAGCACAGCACCCCTCAGCACTGCACACGTAGCTCTACACTGCTGTACGGCACGTCGTAGCAGCACAAAACAGCATACGCCCTCACAGTACAGACAGCTGCACACGGCACAAACTGCTGCACCCGGTACAAACGGCTGCATACTGCACCAACACAAACACAGACAGACAGCTCTATAGCTGGAGGTTTGGGTCTCAGTAGACAGACGTCCGATTGACAGAACGTTCAGTAATGTAATATTTTCGTTACAGTTTGAATCATATATACACAGGCAATGTAGCTCAACATCGTCCGTGTAATCCATGTATTCGGTTTTTCCAGCCCGAAGCACTTCGCACGTGCCGAGCAAGCAAGAACCGAATTCACTATTTTTCGAAATGTATAATATACATTGATCACCCTCGGGTATCATTGTACACTAAAAGCGAAACCCATGTACGTTTACTTAATAGAAAAAAAAAAACATTTATACAATTCCGTGTCACCCCCGAAAAATTAGCCAGAACCGGACTTGTCTACTTGGGCGACGGTGATAACCATAAGTGCTTTAGACTCGAAAAGTCAATTCACGAGTGGGAACAATAAGACTCGGCTTACCCTGAACATGCTCGATGGTGTCCGCACCTTCATACCTACCTACGCATTTAACAAGAATTCGTCAAAATGCAAGTAAAAGGCAAAGAATAATTACATACGAACAATCATCAACTTTTAGATTACTGCTGGTACCAGAATGCATTCAGAGGACTGGTTCTTTTGACAGCGTTCCAATGGTCAGACATTGACCAATGGCCCAATGGTCAGAAGGCTTTGGGTGCTACTCATTCTTCTTACAAATTGTCCATACTGCAAAACATTTCAGAGGAATACTTAGAGACTTACCAAAATCTTTTACATGAACAAATGTTGTCTCTTGAGGAAAATTCTTTGTTACATGTGGAGTGCAAGTTGGTGACTAAACAATTTCGATCCGACGATGGAGTGTTCTCACTTCTGTTAAAATGGTACATTTATTACCTGCAACAAAAGAACGACATTAATGTGGATGTCTAGTTTAGAAGAGTACTTTTAGAATCTACCTCTGAGGATGAGAAAACGCATTTACAAAGAGTTTGTCAGAATACAAGTGAAACGCAAAAAACAAATCCATCCTTTACGTCATCGATGTTGGAACCACTGGTACCTGAATAGTATAAGAGGACGTACTGATTTTAATGACTTTAAACGTTCAGTAAAACAAGTAACTTTTAAACCTGTTTTAGCCACAGTCGCAGAAGATCCCGACACCAAAGATAAACAAACCATTCAGGACAGGACTGTCACTGACATGAACATCCCTTTAGTCTCATCTTCACGTCAAATTGGTTTGGTAGCGAAAACATCCACACATACACACATACACACATCCACACATACACACATACAAACATACACACATCCACACATACGTGCTCGAGCCTTAGTAACCTTAGTAGCCAGTCTTAGAGAAGTCGTACGATGATTTACAGTGACAGTACGTCAAGTACTTGAGGCATCATTCATATCCATCATCAAATCAGACGCTTTTTATATAAACATAGTAGCCTTGATGCAACTAGCAGATCTCAGTATCGACACACAAACCAAATAACAAATCATTTTCAAATCTGGAGGTATGGTTCTCCAGGAGATGTCATCATTCGCTCTCTCTTAAAATAGGATCCCAATGCTCCTACAATAATCGCCAAGATAAAAACCACTCCCTGACTCAAACGTACACAGAAAAAAAAAACAGTTGTGCTAAGACTAGGTTACAGATCCAGAGAAAGAAGTCCCTAGAAAAAGAAAAGTCACCAGAAAAGTGTACAGAAATCAGCATCTACTCACAAGAGAGGCACTGTAGCCAGGACGCAACCTTACATCGCCATGTTACAACTTGCAGTGGTGATCACATCTCCGGTATCCTCAGGTTCTTCCACTTTACAGTTGCTTGTGATCTCAGCAAAACCCAATTTGTGAAACGCCTTTCCTAATTTAAAGAAAAAGAATAAAAGCCTGCGTCTCCAAGAACTTCTCCTCCATTGGTGACTCCCGTCTCTTCCTCGTTAGCTGTTGAGACATCTGCTAACAAAGTACCTTTCCTCAAAATCAAAGTCCTAGAGAGATCAGGTATGTTACAAGTTCACTTGATTTATCCAGTAATGAAATGTCCCGATTTAATCCGCTGATAATCCCTCAACGTTGAGTGATGCCTGCCATGAAGATGCTACGATGGACTGAAAATTAGTGCAAACGCATTCCACCAGTATAAAGAAAGACCTGGGAGAAACGGTTGGTATCAGTGATTTTGTTCTCCTGAATGCAAAACAATGTCATCTACAAGAAGTGTACAACAAAACTATCATCGTTCTCATGTCCACAAAGACATAGGAAAAGACAGTCTCGTCGTTTAGTCAGGCATCCGATAAAACACTTAGAAAAGCACTGACGTCTACCCCAGAAAAGACCCAAGTGTCCAAAGAAAAAGAGCAGCAACCAAAGGGGGTACTTTTCTTTGGCGAAGATGCAATAATTATCTCATCTCTTCTTTCACGATCTCAATCCCCATCGGATCAAGGGACAGTCTGAAGATCAATATGAATAGAAGTTACTTGTACCTGAAACTCAGAGTGATCCAAATGGACGACAACTCTCTGGGAGATGATGTTATAGTAACTCCTGGCAATAATTTCATGCATTCCATGTTTAGTGAAGAGCATTTGTGCTAGAATAACAAACTTGTTAGCAGCAGCATGTATACTTACCCTTATCAAGAGCACCTAAAAAAATCACTTTACGTATGGGAAAGATGCCAAGGATACTCATTTGCATGCTTGCATCTTATGGAAATCTGACACCGCGGACATGGACAAGTTTAACGACACAGTCCTGTCAGCAGATGATGATCCTCACAATGTAGGCTTTAACGACCATCGAAAGAAAATCCTGCAAGGAAGTAGTTAAGAAGTGATGGATAATTTTCATTTGGACATGTGGTGCAAGACATGTATTTGCTACACGAGGGGGAAATCCACCTAAGACTGAACCTCAGCAGCACAATTTTCCATTTGATGACTCATACCAACGAGTAAGAAACCATCACCCATGCGTGGAAGTGTTACCTAAAGTGGGAATCGACATCAGCCTCAGTATCCGATACGACGTGTGGAAGTGAAAACCTTCACTGTTGCCTCTGGACTCCCAGATCGAAGATTTTTAGTCTCAAAGATAGTTGCTCAAACGTTTAATCGTTGATATTATCAGTAACAAAGCCCTGAACGGGAGCCATCACTGCTAATCCTTTCGAGTTTAAGCACTACAGAGTGTCCATGATTGAAATCAGTCCAGATGGCTAAACATTCTGTACCAGATCATTCGAACCTAAGTTTTTCGAGAAGAATTACTTGAGATCGTATTTGTCCCTGTACGAAGCCATGTATCAGTTAGGAAGCAACATATGACACGGTATATCGTGCGGCCATTATGCAAGAGGCAACGCTTTGTGGGCCTTTCATTTCACTCCAGACCAAGGCGGCGACGAGTGGCATTTCCACCCTATAAATTCTGGTCAAATGCGTGTGTAACTGCACTTCTGGTCAAATGCGTGTGTATCTTCACTTTGAAGGCGCCCTGAACCTCATCTCCCACTGGGTAGCCGTCTACTTTTCCCAAGATGCCTGAATAAAGTACTTTGATTCATATGGATTACCTCCTCTGGAAGACGACATCATCGACTTTATAAGAAGAAATGGCCAAACGATACTATTCAATAATAAGAAATTGCAAGGCACATATTCCATGGTATGTGACAATATTGTGTGTGTTTTCTTCATCAAGGCAATCTATAATATCCCTTAGAATATTTAGTGACTTATTTTGATCGTGACTCTTCTAGAAACGATGAAAAATGAGATGCTTTGTGACCATTGTGGGATCTCTTGTCTTTGGCTAGGAAACGCAGTGTACATCAATGGCCAAATGACCTCCATCAGTGGAAGTCTGACTTGTCTTCACAACGTTGTCAACCTTGTGAAAAATATGTTATTTAAAAAAAAAATGTGTTCATGTTATTTATTTGTTGGTTGTTTGATGGTTGAATAAAAATGTATTTTGAAACAAGGGTGTCTGTGTTTTGTATTTAGAAGCATATTTCTGAATATATGTTCTTTGACCTCTCTATTTCTCTACATAAGATAGCTATAGCGTTCCTACCAAAAAGCCGTAGGGATCTTTTCTATCGCGTCCGAGCTTGAGACATGTAACTCGAGGCGGTCTCAGGTCTGGTCATCCACTGTTGAATCGTCAACTCATGAAGATGTCTTCAAAACTAGCTAAACTGAACGAATCCCACTTGCATTTACATCGTGTCAGACAAAACCTGATGTAAAAAGCCTGGAGAGATAGAAAATGTCAGGATTCATGAAGGAGCACAATACTATATACAAGAGATCTTTAGAAAAGAAATTAAACAGGAACAAAAATAGTGGACTGAGAAGTACAGATTTCAGATGCATCGGCAACAGCAGCAGCAGTAAGAGCCAGAAAGGATCTTTGTGGACAGACACCAAGGAGTTCACCTTCTCCTTCAGCATAAAGCAGGCCATATGCCGTGGAAAAACCTGCTGCCATAAGGGGACGTAATCCCAGGTGTTAAGAGAGATTGCCAAAACTCTTAACAAACAATACTGCACTTTTCTGGACTACATCTAGAATAAAAACTTACTACTCTGTTGACAAATTTGTCTGTATTTGTGTGTTAGTCTTTGAGTGTGATGAAATAGAAGTGTGCCTATAAACACTTTGTTTCCCTGACTTATAAGATAAAGTGTGTGTTTGTATGTGTGTGTGTGTGTGTGTTTAGGGTTGAAGATATGGATGATAATAAAGTGTGTTTGGAGTTAAATAGTGGAAGTGAGTGTTTGTGTTAGGTCCGCGCTCCATGTCTTTTGTGGTGTTGACATTGTTAGTGTTTGTGTAAGGATGTTTTCCTTTCAGTGATATAAATGCAGCTTTCGTGGATCTGGCTACCCACCGTTGACTAGTCAAGATAGTAGAAAATGAGCAGGATTTCCAAACTGATAGAACTCCAAATACACCTTGAGTACACCCGACGCCTGTTGGATGAGTTGGCCATAGAGACGATACGGGAATAAGTAAAATTTGAAGAAGAGGAGAAGAAGAAGAAAAAGTAGGAGGGTAAGAAAAAGAAAGACCAATTATGCCTCACCTGACGGTGAAGCAAACTATATAAGTGAAGCCTACGGTGAAGACACTGTCACTCCCACGTCAGCTACCACCAATACTACCACCACCGATACCCTTGGTCCCACAGATTGAAAATTGTGATGACGATTTGGAGAGGCAGCGACAAGTGTAGGAGACGCAGGCTACAGTAGCATGAGCAGGCAAGAGGAAGAATGGTACGGAAGAGATACTTAATCCCACAAATTGAAGAATGGGGTTCTGAAACCACTCACGCTGCCTCCGCACTCCCGACCACAAGCACAAATTGGGAGAAGGACTGGATTCTGTTGTGTGTGTGTGTGTGTGTTTGTGTGTGTGTGTGTGTGTGTGTGTGTGTGTGTGTGTGTGTGGCCAGGCCTGGGAGGTGAATCCATTTACTAGACGCATTTGGAGTTTTAAAACAAAATCCTTTCTTAGAGCCTACCAGATCTCTAGAAAAATAAGACGGATCAAGTTCCCAAATCAATAGTGTTTGTTGGTAGTGTGTGTTTGTGCATGTGTTTGTCTTTTTCCATAACAACAAATCTATGACCCTACTCATGAATGTTTGTTTTGCGTGAATGTGTAGTAGTGCGACCACAAATACTGACTCCTTTGCCGTTGTGTATGTGTGTGTCTTTTTTCCCTTAAAACAAAGCACATATTCTCATGAGGAGTTGTTTTATGTCAAGGTGTAGTAGTGTGACTATAAACACTGACCTTTTTGCCTGGTGTGATTGTTGGTGATGGTGTGTTTTGTAAATAAAAGCTTCTCTTCTCCACTGTGTGCTGGTATGGAGTATTTTTGAGTTTGTTGGTAATAGTGTATTGATTTGTAAAATTTTATTTTAGGTCATTGTTGATTGTTTGGTATGGATATCTGGTGAGAAGGGATCTTTTCCTTCACGTCCGTGCTTGAGGTATACAAATTGACGCCATTCAATACTAAATAATCTAATAATAACATCGACAAGATGAATTTGCAAGACAGTCTAGATAACTTGAAGAAATACTAGTCAGGCTGCAGTATGGGTGTTATATACCCCACTGAGTCTGGATGGAGCTTAATAATTTAAGAAAGGCTCAAAGCATGATAAAAACTGTGTTAAATAAAGTAAACGAGGAAAAAGAAGACCAGGACGAAACGAACCAAATAAGAGCCTATATTGATAAGCTAATGAACAAAGAAGAAAATGAAAATAAGAAAAAGTTTGAGAAAAAGGAGAAGGAGTATGAGAAAAATGAAATGGAAGAAAGAAAAAGATAAAATATGTCGGAGAAGATAAAACGTTTGTGGAAAAGAGGAAGAGAAGAGAGCAATTAGAAGAAGTAGAGGAAGAAAAAGAAATCTAAAGACCCTTTTCAGGGCCACTCAACTATCTGGAAACGAGGCCGATTCTCTCTTTGCTAAAAATTTTTTGTTGGTTTTATAGTTGTTTCTTTGTTAGTATATGTCTACGTGTATATCTCTAACCATGTTTCTATGTCCATGTCTCGACTGTATTTGTCACTAAAGTAGCACGTATTCAGATCCGTCCCTTGCAATACTGTCCCGTATGAATGATGTAAGCGTCATACAACATTGTTACCATTGTTTCCCCAGTGTCCAGTATCATGACGTCACCCGTCCCAATACATTGGAGCTATACATTCCCTATGTTAAATTCCCATAGACGCCAGGGTAAAAATACACTATTTTAACATTAAAGTCCCATAGACCTTAGTGTATCTCCATTCACTACAGTTCTACGTCACACTGCGAGCTTCCTGCGGATTTGGTTCACTCTCTGACAAGGAAACACTTGTAACATGAATACCGTAAGCCGTACATTATATAACCTCTTTATTGTAAATAATAGTATTTTATATTATATAAATCCCTTTTTTTGGTTGGAATCTTGAACTTTTCGAGCCTGAAATCAATAGGTGTCTTCTGAGTTAAATGCAAGCCATCTCGGTGACAGTGACCTAGATTTTATGATCCCCCAAATCAATAGACGTCTTTCTTATTTTAAAACTCGATAAAAGTGACCTGTGTTCTTTTAAGTCCAAAATCAATAGACGTCTTCCTTCTCTTACAATTCGGTGACAGTAACCTATGATCCACTGAGTACTAAATCAATAGGTTTATTTCTTACATCATATGTCAGCCTTACACAACGTTTGCCCATCATTTGTGACGTAGGACTTGAAATTATTTTGTAGAAAACCTTTGTCTTCGTGGAGTCCATCAAACATTCACCTTTGACCTTTTAATCCTAAAATCAACAGTAATTATTCTTGAATCGAACTCATCACCAAAGGATATAGTAAAATTATGTAGCACATAACAAGTAGTTCATGGATTTTTCACTTGCTTTAGTCTATGTGCCCTTGATGATGGACATGTTGAATCCCGCATTAATATGTGACTTGTTTGTCTCCTGTTCGTGCTATCCACAGAATCCGGTCGACGTAGTCGTTAAAGAATTCAACATATTGTGTAAAAACCTTTTTCATCTTAGGATCAATGTGACGTTAGCCTCAGACAGTTTGAACTAATATAATTGTGTTTTTTTCTCAGTTGCAATCGTTTTACAATGTTTAGTTACAGTACATTAGACAAGTTATTATGTGAAAAGTTGTCTTTTCTGCAAACACTGTGACCTTGACTTTTGATCTTTTGAATCTGTAATCTTAAGGTTTAGGTTTTTTTCTTTATATTGTTTGGATATGTTAGATAGTTAAGGACAAAAATAGTTATTTTATGGAACGAAATATGGAACAGACAGACGACCAGACACTATATACAAGAGTAGAAAAAGTGAATTGGTATGTAGGTTCGATTGGAACATAGCCCGGCCATTTCTGTTCGGTCGTGAAATATCATCGGAAGTAGTTGTAGGAATACACATCACTCTAATGTGTTTCGTGATTCGTATCTAGTAGAATGCACTACATATATTACAACAGCAAAAGAGATAATTTTTTTTCTAATGTTACTTTGTCTATTTCCTCGACCATCTTGTTCTATCTGAAATAAGGTAGTTCAGAATATAATTTCAAAATGGCGACGAAATACATCCGAAGTTTCTTTCTCGACTTGACTGAAAACTCCAAGCTTGATGAATTGATACAGGACGTTTGATCGTGGATCTGCCAGTTCTGTTCTTGTGCAACAACCAAAGAATAGTCTAGAATTTGGCCTTACACATTGGTTTACATGGGATCTCTTTACGTGTAAGTAGGTTGATTGAAATGAAATATACCAACACGCTAATTCTTTAACTTAGATGATGTGTTAGTACAAGCTTGTCTTCAGATTCGCTTTTCAAAAGCATTGTAATTGCAAGTAACCTTATAAAAACATGAGGGAAAACTAATCTAAAGATCCCATATACGTAATCATCATATAACACTAAACAAGGCTAAGTGAGTTTTATTGCACGTTAATCCGTCATTCATACAAGATCCATTGCAATTACCAATTTGTAATTAAAAAGCTATATATTTTATTTAGTATCAACAGCCTCTGAATATAATATCAAACACATTTAATCATGTTTATGGTCACAATTTCTTTCAAACTGTGTTATTGTCGGCTGACATATATGGCTAATCTTTGACAACTAATTTTAAATCCGATAATTACCTATGCATCATTTAAAAAACAAAAGTTTTTGATCCCACCCCTTTTAATCTTATAATGACCTACTGCGATGCATGAAAGCCGAGGGACACAGGTCTCGACTTTACAAAAAATAACATCAAAACAAAAACTAGTCAGGGTCTCGAGCTCGTGGACCATTGCCGAAACAACAGGATAACATGCGAGACACTATACGTTATTTTATTGATCCATGCAGACGGTATATGTCGTCGATAAGGACACGCTTAATGACATTGCAACTTCATAAACATATTTTACATTAAAACGACATCCAACTCTACCAAACTGATGCATTCGCGTAATAAATGGAAATATCTATGATGTTCATAAAAAAAACAATCTGAACATCCTTGGAATAATGAAGTAACGTTAAAAGACATTCCATATTTTCCTTAAAATAACCGTATATAAGACATGATAGCAGAAGCGAAATTTTAAATCAGGGTTTATAATAAACAGATTTATTGATTATGTACTGTTTGGTATCTTGCCTGTGCTATGATTTGGAGCAGCCGATTCTCAAGCTGGTTGGATACATGCCAAACAAACTCATTCACATAAGATATCAAGCAGTGCACAGTGAACTAGCTAGAAGTAAACATACCATAGCCTAGATTTATTATATACTGTCCATTGGAATTTATACAAAACAATATTTTACTGTATACCTCGTTGTCAAGTTGTATATATCGTTGATAAGGACGCGTGCTATTACATGACGTTATCCAGCTCTCCCAATAACGTCATGAATGAAATTTGAAGCTGAGTAGCAACTAAGATTAAATGTACTCAAACATTTGTAATTATTTATTATAATAATATTTAGGAATGATGTAACTGATACCATTGGATCTGCTCAAGTCACATGCCAAGATGCGTCTTTGGGCTACTCACTTTATTGCAATTGCCTCGGCAGTCAATAACAAGATTGTGTTTCTCTCTCTCTCTCTCTCTCTCTCTCTCTCTCTCTCTCTCTCTCTCTCTCTCTCTCTCTCTCTCTCTCTCTCTCTCTCTCTCTCTCTCTCTCTCTCTCTCTCTCTTGGTGTATGCTGTCAGTCATAAATTTGTATTGATACCATACAACTACTATAAGTACATTTTCTGCAGTTTCTGAATTAACTCACGTTTAAACAAATCCATAGTAGTTGATGGAAATCAATACTATGCATAATGGAGTTCAATAAAGTTTGATTTCTCTAGATATTTTCTTAGCAAATAATTTGTTTTTTACACATTTATATACAGATAGGAGACCTATAATGATTTGACAGTATTCAGTTTTAATTTAATCAAAATTCTCCTTCACAACACCAGAACTTCAGAATTTAAGAAACAAATCATTCGCAAAATAAATTCGTTCTTAAGCATATTTCTTTAGTTTGCCTTGAAGACAGGTAGAATTTATGCCCTATAACAAACAACGTCTTTAAATTTAACAAGCATATATAGTACATTTCAAAACAGCATAGAATATTTAGCAGTAAAGTTAACTATAGATTACTCAATCATTACATGTTGTTACTTCTGAGGATATGATAAAAAAAAACAAAGGAGACAATCAGAATCATTATATAAGCGAGATTGACAGATTTATTGACAATGAAAGTAGCAATACCTAATTCCATTATTACCAATAAAAAAAATCAAGCATATAATAATGATAACGATGACAATAACAACAACAACAACAATAATGACAACAACCAAAATATGAAATTATTATAATGATAATCGTTAGGTCTGAATCTAAGGGTTTTTTTATTGCATGTGGTATTTTATTTACTATTATGTGATATTAATTTTCACGTAACTTATAAACAAATAAAACTCTAGACCAATTGCTTCAAGTAAAACTCTAGACCAATTGCTTCGAATAAAACTCTAGACTAATCGCTTCAAATAAAACTCTAGACCAATTGCTTCTTTAACCATTTATTTGCTCTTACAATTATATGACTGTTCTTTTCACTTCTATGCAGTTTATTATTGTTTGTTATTTTCACTTCTATGCAGTTTATTATTGTTTGTTATTTTCACTTCTATGCAGTTTATTATTGTTTGTTATTTTACTCAAGCATTCTCATAAGCTGACATCTGAGTAGCAAGTCGTAAAGTCCCCATATTTCTGTTTGAAAATAATGCTTCGGGGCATTAACGAGTTCGATAAATAAACAATTAAATAAATTAAAAAAAAACACGTATAATTGACAGATCAATACTGTATCATGAAATACCGTACACCTGACCTTGATTCTCATAATGCATGCATGATATCACAGGCAGTTAACCGAATTACCTACGAAAGAAAGGTCATATGAAGGTTAGAGTAGTTTCTTATTAAGTATTACAGATAGTAGGCTTTTGCAAAAGATGCAACAAATAAATACTATTTTTTTTTAAAAAAAAAGTTAATTTTGTTTCTAACGTATGCCTCCAAGCTGATAATTACCTAAGTATCACAGAGAAGTCATATTGTTGTGGGAATGGTATATTATAACCATCATGGTCTGTTATGTCGGCCTGCTAAACATTTAGCATATTATAAGTAAAAAAATCCAGTAGCTTTTGTGGGGGTGGGGTGGGTGGGATGGGGTTGGATTGGGTAGGGTGGATAGGGTAGGTGGAGTAGTGTGGGTGTGGGTTCTTACTTTGTCACTCACAATTGTCAAGTCATTTTATGGCTAGCATCCTTTAAATTCCATTATCGTTCAAAAGTAGAGGTGTGCCAAATATATCACTACAGTGTATAATGAGAGACTAATGCATACACAAACATAAGTACCAAGCGCTGTATACTCAGGGACTAATGTATACACATATATGCATATTTAGCTAGTACTAAAGCTGTGTATAATATGAGAATCGTGCATATAAGTTACTGGTACTATACCTATGTATAACCAAGGTTTTGTGTCATATACACAAATACAAGTCCATAGTAATATAGTTGTGTATAATCAAAGAATTGTGACACACACACACACACACACACACACACACACACACACACACACACACACACACACACACACACCCTTGGAGCAGATCTTCAGAAAGAACCTATTCTAAATTTTTTTTTAAAATTAATAATGTATGAAAGAAACATGTTTCTGCTGTACAACATGCATCATCTCAAGAAGTTTAGATAGGGCCAAAATAACCACCACTGTGGTGTCGCAATGTCTTTAAAGATTGTAATGCATAATATTATTAAATCTTTCAATATCGTATGTTCGTTATTAAACATAATGTACCAGTCTGGGCAGATAATTAATGTAACGCAATATTTCTCATCAAAAGCTTTATCAGTAAATGTTCCTCCAACCAAGACATTTTTTAGAACGTGATATTAAAGGGACACATATAAAGATTTTTGGTTTTCTCCGAATGTACCTGGGTATATGCTTCTTTTTAATATACAATGGATATTCTACTATGTCGTCAGCTTCTTTAAATTTTTAGTGTACGTGATGATACTATTAATTTAGTGAAACTAATTATACTGTCTAGGATACTAGTATATAAAAATAATAGTAAAACTATGCGAAGGGTTGTAACCATTATTTCGTGATGAATAGGCAAATCTAGTAATATAATTTTAATCAACTTGTAAGAAAGCCATTGTTTTACAATTGACATGAATAGATTAGCTCACCATGCAAAGCTTCATAAAATGTTTGACTGTGCAATAAAAGTCTAACCAATGTAATTATATTGTGTTTTCCAGTTAAAATGGTGTTACAACCAATAGTAAATTAATATAAATATCGAACAATATTACACGTCGATCTGCCAACCAATCTATAAAACAAAATTATTTTGGATATGTTTTTACGTAAATTAAATTCCATATGAACTGTAATTATACCGTTGCTAATCCCATTATTCTGCTTTGTAATATAATACCGGTCTGACAAAAGAAGAAAAATTTACAATTTGTTGGAATTTTTCAACCTTTCCTAAATATCATTAACTTTTTCTGAATTATTTACAGATACTTTTTTTATCTAACACAATAAATTTTAAAATGAGTCCGAAAAGATTGCAATATCGTCAGCATGCATTAATTTCATAAATTTTACCTCCTTTTTCTACCGCATAAGAACCACTAAGATAAAATTAATATCCTAGGTCATTCATATAAAATGCAAACAAATATGATGAAAGAAGTTCTCCTTGACCCTGAAAACATTTTATTAAGTGCATTTACAGATTTCACATTTGATTATCTATTAGTATACATATCTTGAGCAGCATTTAACACTTCGGGACAAAGTCCTACTTTAATCAATTCACAGGGTAGATTAAATCTGACAATATGATAATAACAAAAGCCTTTGTTAAATTAATAAATGCACAGTACACTTTCATATCATTATTGAATTATTAAACCGTGCAAAATGAATATATTATCTCTGATTATAATATTGTTAATAAAACCCGAATGAAATTTATAATAAACATAGTACACTTTCATCCAATAATCAGTCTAGCATTCTATTTACCCCGTTAAAGGTTTTCCAACCAAATTAAGCAGAGCAATACCTCTATATTTTTTACATTACAAATAAATTCTTTCTTGTCTGGCCACGTTTTTGAAAACCGGTCTGTATTCAAATGAGTTTAAATAGCTTATGTAAATCAAAAAGGAATCAGTGTGTCCAAGTCATGTGCTAAACAATCATTTCAAATTATATCTTGTTGATCACTTTTCCCATTCTTTAAATTATGTATATTGCTTTAATAATTTCATCGTGAAAAATATATGTATTTAATTCACCAAAAATAACTTTGGAACCCACTGTTCAATTAGAGTTCGTAAAAATCAGTGTGTACGATTGGATTTGTAACAGCTTTAACAAAATTTGTTTTCGGTCACTTTGCTACGATGTTTACAGTGTGGCAGTTTATGGTGATGTCTAGCACTGGGGCATTATGCCGCATACATGTATCAAGATGTCCCATCCAATCACATTATCCTGACACCAGCCGATCAGTCCTAACACTAACTTCTTAATGCTGAGCGTCTAGCGATGCAGCTGTTAGTACCCCATTTTATAGGTCTTTGGTATGACTTGGCCGGGACTTTGAACCCGCCATCTCCCGCATCCGAGGCCGAAGCTCTAACCAATAGGCAACCGCGCAAAATCAGTCATATTATCGGTAGGAGTATATGCAAACGCAGAAGGCGTATTATTCAATGAATGAAACTAACGTACTGGAATGGAATGACAATAAAATGTTTAAGGTTGAATGACAATAAAATATTAGGGGTTGAATGAAAATGAGATATAGGGTTGGGTGACAATTTGATATTAGGGGTTTTGTTGAAAATTTGATATTAAGGGTTGGATGAAAATGAAATATAGGGTTGGGTGACCATTTGATATTAGGGGTTGAATGACAATGAAATATAGGGTTGGGTGACAATTTGATATTAGGGGTTGGGTGACAATTTAATATTAGGGAATGGGTGACAATTTAATATTAGGGGTTGGGTGACAATTTGATATTAGGGGTTGAATGACAATAGAATATTAGGGGTTGAATAAACATAACATATCAGGACTTTTCAATAGTACAAGATTTAATTCGTTACAATATTCTTTAGTATCTGTGAATCTGACTTTACACGATTTCTTGGTCTTCTATTATATTGCTACCTACATGTATTTGTAGTCTTTTCATTCAGGCTTTTATAATTTCATATATATTAACGTCTGATTTTTGTTACGACTCAATGGTCTTAAACAAAGTAATAGAAACGAGCAAAATTCAACCAGTTTTGTAAACTTCAGCTAATAAAAATAATTTATTTACCGAAAATAGTAAGTAAAAATTTAAAAAGAACTTAACAGTATTGTCAATTAAATCCTAAAAGTTCTATCACAAGCCCTAACGTATAGAGTATTCCAACTCAGTTCCAGTGGTGTTCCCAATGAAGTCCAATCTTGAGTATACTGATGTACCATTAGCCTCGAATCTAATAATGTGTCAACAATCTTGATGTAACAAAATAATATAACTGAGAATATTTTTAAAGGAATTTACAATAGTCCCAAAACAGAGATTTTATCTTTAAGTCTCTGAACACTTTGTAATTCCAATGCATAACTGAAATAACTAAATCCTTTCAAATAATTACTGAATACAATAAAAGGACTCATTCTTCTACAAATATTTAAGATATGAAAATTTCCATTTATCACCACGTTTATATAAAAAAGAACACAATAAGAGATCCAGAATGAGGATCACAATTTAATTGCCAGAACATTCTAAGTTGTAAATAAGGTACAAAGGTCATATAAACAGGTTTACCCAAATAAAAGTGCAATCCATTATCACGAAGCTATGTAACGTTGTTTACAAAAATTAACCTTCCAATCATGAACAAAAGTGAAACACACAATATAGATATTCATATGACGTTAACCATAAGAGCAATAATTAATTTGTCTTTAATTTACAATCAAAACTACACTGTAGTATTTCAAGTTTATTTGACCTTAATAGAACAAGATAGATACTTTTCTGGAAAAAAGGGTGCATACAAAATTGTTAATTATCTGTAAATTGATTAATAAAATTATTAATCTCGACATATGTACAATTAAGACTTTTTCCAGTTATGGTATGCTGTATGCTAATATCATATACCATCTATATACCCATCACTATAAATTGCATTCCAAACAAAAATACACTTAATCTCTTCGTATGCTTTATTATGATTAGCATTTCAAACAATTATGATGAAAAAAAAAACAAGCAAGCAATGGCCCGATCAAATGATCTGGTCATCAACCACGAACGTATTTACATACTAAAAGAAAGATTGACTAGCAAGAATGTAGTCTACAACATTAGAACCTCTATTTCCAGGGAATGTATATTTACCAATCCCTTTATTTTCACCAACTCTACCATCGTTAATTATGATATAACCAACTCCGCCATTGCTAATTACGAGATCACCAACTCTGCCATTGTTAATTTTGAGATCATCTACGCTACCATTGTTAATAATGAGATCATCTACTTTGCCATTGTTAATTATGAGATCACCAACTTTACCATTGTTAAAAATAAGATCACCCCAAGTCTACCATTGTTAATTACGAAATTCATTTGCTTGCAGAAATTGAGAAGCATATACCATTTGATTTAGATGGCTTTAAGTCCCGTGATGCTCGTTCAAATATTTCAAATGTATTGTAATTCTGATGAACAAAGAAATTCCAGCTATCACCTCAAGCAAAATATATAAATTTGTCGTAAATTTTAAGCTCTCTTCCTATTTTCCTGGTTTTCTCTCTCTCTCTCTCTCTCTCTCTCTCTCTCTCTCTCTCTCTCTCTCTCTCTCTCTCTCTCTCTCTCTCTCTTTCTCTCCAGCTAAAGAGTGCACTCGAACTCAATACTTACTATCAGAATATCGTGTAAGTAGTTAACACTTGATAAAATCAATAAATAATATATAGCAATCTTCAAATGAATAATTTGCAGTATATGCACATGCTCCATAGTAATCATTTCGCTCACCCTCAACCACCCATGTTAATCCATTCGCTAATTACCAACCATCAGTGTTAATCAATATCTAATTACCAATCATTCATGTTAATCAATTCGCTAATTACCAATCATGCATGTTAAATCAATTCATTATTTACGAACAATCAATGTTAATCAGTCCATTCATTACCAACAGTCTATGTTATTGAATTTGCTAACATCCAACAATTCATGTTAAACAGTTCATTTATTACCAATAATCTATGTTAATCAGTTTTGTCACTGGCAACCACCTGAAAAGCTGTTGTTGAATGCATTCAAGTTGAAGAACCTCGTGAATACGGGGCAGGGCCATTGTACTTAGCTGCTTCTATTATTCATTACTTATTAGGTGAGATGGATCTATGATGTGGTTCAAGTTGCTCTCCTTGTCAACTAAAACTATATGTTGCATCTTGTACTGTGCTCCATGGTCTTTCTGGGAGTTGAAATCCTGTAGGATTTTCGCCATCTTGTTATAAATAATGTTATGCCTTGCATTGGAACTAATTGCTTTTGTTCTCAGTCCCATTTCTAAGAAAGCTAACAATACACTTAAGGGTTAAATTGTCATGCCGATATTTGTTCTCAAACTGAGTAGCTTGATACACTCCCTGTTTTGTGATTATATGTCTCATCCTTTCTCCTGCACATTCTGCTTCACAATGGATCAGTATTTGTTATTTTTTTGTACACTTGAACCCTCCATAATGGCCGTGAATATCTGGACCTACTCGGTACGGATTACAGTATACTTATTCTGATTCTTTTCAAAATTCTTCCAGCTGGCGCATCTCCAGGCGCCTCAGATGCCCGATGTTTTGCGTCCCTAATACAATGTTCATGGATTTCCTTTTCCTCTCTGTTTTATTTTTCCTCTGTGTTCCTCCTCCTCTCTATACTCCTCGAGAAACCTTCTTCCTGGGCTTAAATTAGGAATTCTTCAACACAAATCCTGATAAACTTTCCCATGTTCGTAGGTGTATCTGGCCTCTGGAAAGGTAGACTGTTCACATCAGTTCTAGAACGCAGTTCACCACGCAGTTCAACACGCAGTTCAACACTCAGTTCACCACGCAGTTCACCACGAATTTAAAAGCAGATTCTAGTATCCATGACCACTGATTCTATTTTTAAATACAGCTCATGGTGACAACTGCTAATCAGTCTGCTCATTGCCAACAATTTATGTTTAGCAGTTCGCTCATGATCAGCCATCCAAGTCAATCAGTGGAGTCACTGTCAATCATCTGAAAAGCTGATGTTGATTGCACTCAGGTAGAGGAGTCTGGTGAATACGTGAATACAGGGTAGGGCCATTGCGCTTGGATACTTTTATTGATGATAGCACTACCCTAGTGTTGATACCCGTCCAACCCAGTGAATCGGAACCAAATACCATCATCATCGAGAGTTGCGAGTGTTCATTGGTTAGTGCAACGGAATCGCGTAGCAGAAGTCGAGGGTATAAATATTCCCTAGTTCAACTTATTATTATTATTATTATTATTATTATTATTATTATTATTATTATTATTATTATTATTATTATTATTATTATTATTATTATTATTATTATTATTATTGCACCTTCATTCGCAAATATCTTCACACTATGGTTGTTATATAATGTTAGGATAAATAACAAAAAAAAAGCATGCAGCTTCGAGAATAAGAAGGGGTAGGTTGAGAAATAAATTACGACTGTTTTGAACTTCGGTTTCTCCGTAATGTTTAAAAACTAAATAACAATAGATTGGTTGTTATGTTAGCAATTTAGTAAATGTATTTACCTGTCAGCAAATATCATAATGTAATCCAAGGTACAACTAATATTTAGAATTTAATTACAATGTACAGTTTTCGCCGTGCTTCTTAAAGTCTGTTTGGTCACACCCAGGTGTATAACATGAACTATTATGCAAAATGTAGATAGAGAAATATCTACAATTTTTTATTTCAAGGCGAACTAGAGTGAATGAAGTTATCAATGTGCATTTTTATTATGTTGCTGTACTTTTACAATTAAATCTGTAAATCTGTAAACACTAATTTATTGTGCAACATGAGTGTCATGTCAGTGCATACAGTTTTGACACATTTACTTGGTTGATTTACTTTCTTTATGCTAGCCGGGTGGAGTAGTTCTATTAATTTTTGGGAATCGAAAATTAGTTTTTTTTATTGTTGGTTACGAAACACCAAAGGATCGGAGAAACATATCAATATTAAGGCGTTTATGAGAATGGCCTATGTGTATAAGTAACTGCTAGTTAATTTAGGCTGAGGGACATTATTTGTATGTGACTGAATAGCCATATTGTTTGGTCACTAGTTGTACGTTTTCTGAAGCTCACGATTCGAATCTCGAACACAGCGTGATCAGTGGATTTGCTTGTATCGGTGTTCGTTTCATCAATACAAAATACCGTATAGTCTGACATTCCCGACGTAACGGGTGTGCACATATCAATGCCTATTTGGGTCATTACAAACGTGAAGTGTGGCTGGCTGAGTTTTAAAAAGATATTCTCTCTCTCTCTCTCTCTCTCTCTCTCTCTCTCTCTCTCTCTCTCTCTCTCTCTCTCTCTCTCTCTCTCTCTCTCTCTCTCTCTCTCTCTCTCTCTCTCTCTCTCTCTCTCTCTCAGTAATCAATTATTAGTATGTCGAAATTGTTGTGCAGATGCATAACATAAACAGTGATTTTTTATTGATTCAATCATTTGGATACTTCGTTCTTTTTCCTCAATAAGTATTAAGTATCAGTTTCTAACAATGCTAATTGAAATTTCATTTTTTTATTATTCAAGTACCCTTTTGGAACCCATTTTGAGATTTGGTATCTTTGAATCTCTGCTTGTACCTCTAAATGAAGTATTGAAGAAATTCTTTTAGCGAAATCGGAGGAATAGGATGGTCCTTATGGGTTGGTTGTGTATAGCCTTAATAGAGATGTTCAATGATGTAAATAATCTGAACTATGCAATCCCCTGCTTATATAGTGCGATTTAAACCCCATTTAGATAGTTTGTGCTCAGGGGTTTGCTCAAAGATTAGAAACAATATGGACGCAAATCTTTTTATCAGATCTCCTGAAGTACAAAGGCAAAATAGGGAATAATTCTATAAAGCCTATGTATAGATACATGGTACCACCACATGTGTTTGATTAGGTCACCTGTTTTACATTGTTTGATACCTTTGTTTGACTTATGTTGTTTGAGATCTGCTTTAGTCACTGCATCAAGGTTTGATAAAATTTGTTTAGCTGAATCACCCATAATACCAGGCCAAAACTGGAGAAAATATATGTTATGATCAATCAGCCCTATCAGAATCTCGTTGTATCGATTCTCATTTGAACCACATCCTGGTCATCTGTAGCAAGACGTGGACTTCTAGAATAAGTTAAGACCAACTTTGTAGAAACTGGAAAAACAGAAGAGGCCATATGAGTACTGGCTACATGAAGTTGTTACAAAGAGAACCGATTCTATCAACACTATGGACTATGGAATACCCCAGTTAAAGTTTTGGTGTATTGTAATCAGGGACCTGCTTAAATGCTGGTAAACGATTAAACGTAATTCATGACGGGGATTCCAAGAAAATTGGACTCAAAGTAAGGAATAATTACAACAATCCTATGAAAAGATATATATGTGAATGAACAGATCCCTGCATTGAACAAATAGATACATGCCTTGAACGGTCACATCCCTGCCTTGAAATATGCAATCCTTGCCTTAAACGACCAGGTCCCTGCCTTAACTGTCAGGTCCCTGCCTTGAACGGACAGGTCCCTGCCTTGAACGATCAGGTCCCTACCTTGAACGATCAGGTCTCTACCTTGAACGATTAGGTTCCTGCATTGAACGACCAGGTTCTTGCCTTGAACGATCAGGTCCCTGCATTGAACGGTCAGGTCCCTGCCTTGAACGGTCAGGTATCTACATTGAACGACCAAGTCCCTGCCTTGAACGGTCAGGTCCCTGCCTTGAACGGTCAGGTCCCTGCCTTGAACGTCAGGTATGTACATTGAACGACCAGGTCCCTGCCTTAACTGTCAGGTCCCTGCACTGAACGATCAGATCTCTGCCTTGAACATAGTTCACAAAGAGAGCGAAACGCTTATTAAGGACTATTCGATTAATCAATATTTGTACAAGGAAATGTTAAAACAGGGCACCCAGCGTATCAACAAGATTACCCAAAACAGGGGACCCAGCGTATCAACCAGATAACCCAAAACAGGGGACCCAGCGTATCAACCAGATAACCCAAAACAGGGGACCCGGCGTATCAACCAGATGATCCAAAACAGGGGACATAGAGTATCAACCAGATGACCCAAAACAGGGGACCCAGAGTATCAACCAGATGACCCAAAACAGCGGACCCCGAGTATCAACCAGATGACCCAAAACAGCGGACCCAGAGTATCAACCAGATGACCCAAATCAGCGGACCCAGAGTATCAACCAGATGAATCAAAACAGCGGACCCAGAGTATCAACCAGATGACCCAAAACAGGGGACCCAGAGTATCAACCAGATGACCCAAACAGGGGACCCAACGTATCAGCCAGATTCGTGCTACTTCTCATTGATACATAAAACTATTCATACACACATATGAAGCATATAGTTCGAGGCATACTACGACAACAAATTAGATACATATTTTGACAACAGCATTGAAAATTGCGCTGAAATCTGAATACAAATGGCTATATATATATATATATATATATATATATATATATATATATATATATATATATATATATATATATATATATATATATATATATATATATATATATATATATATATATATATATATAATCAGCTAAATGTCTGTCATGAGTCTCCTCTCTGGGTGTATCGCAAACAACCGGTTTCCATATCAATAAGCAATGATTCACACGTGCCTAGCAATCTGATTTGTCAGCAGTTCACAGACATCATTTAGAAACCTAATTTGACTGTAACTGCCGACAATTTAGTTGTGTAATACATATCATTCTGTGAATAAAAACATTTAGAACGAAGTATAGAATATTTTGTGAAACAATCACAGTTTCTTATACCTTGGCAAAAAGAATATTATATCGGAAACCTAGTTTTAATCCCAGGTGCGATGTAAATAATTTTTTTTTACCTATATCAAATTTACAGGTCTTCTCTCAAGCGTAACAGTTACTTGTTTATGACTTTAAATTTGACAAGGCAATTGTTGGTTCAGTCCTGTACCCAAGTTGCACTTAAATCGAGTAACGTTATTAAATATTTATCCATCGATTTATAATATGTATGAAATTAAAGGTTATTCACCCGATGAAAGTTTTTTTCTGGTTGAAAGATTTTTGCTTGTTACCTGTCGCCCATCTCTCTAGTTACTGGGACTGTTTACATTAAACATTGTGTGGATGATAAAATCTGAACGATCTCTTTAAAATGTAAACTAATTTGCAAAAGAAGTATTTTCTATTAAATATGACTTTCTAAGATGTGCATCATTACAAAGGAATGTAATATCAATTACTGCATTACAAATTTATACTTGGTCTGACATTAAACGTTTTTATTTTTTTGTTTTTGTTTTTTTAAACGATATGGCCGCCCGTTAATATTGAATAATTAAATTTGATTGTATGTCAAACATGGATGTGTTTACAGCACAAAATGGTATGATAGAATTATCGAGCGATGGATGCTGTGTGTGTACACTTTAATATCAATTTAGCGTTTTTCATTTGAGAACAAAAGGCGATGTCCACACACGAATTAAATCTAGATTATTGGAAGTTACAATCTGTTCGTTACAATATGAAAGATAAGAATGTTCGTGTTTCGTCATTTGCACGTACAGAATAACACAGTTAAAGAGTTCTCCACAGCTATACTTAGGAAGCAGCTCTATCATTTGCATGATATATGAATAAATTTAAATGTTTTCTCTCGTAATTGGATATTGTAACTTTGTCGGGCATTGTTTATTCGCTGTATTATGAACAAGATTTGTCTTGTTTAGGTATTGTGTTTGTGACTTAAGTTTCTCGCGGCTAGATGCAACGACAGTATCAGGCATTGTTTGTTCGCTGTAGTTTGACTTAGATTTCTCCGAGTCTAGGTATTGTGATTGTATCAGATAATGTTTTTCGTGGTGTTGTGGCTTATATTTCCCGTGTCTAGCTTTGTGGTTGTACCAGACATTGTTACTCGCTGTATTTTTATTTAGATTTCCCTTATCAAGATGTTTCGATTGAATCAGACAACGTTTATACATTGTGATCAGAATTCCCCGTATCAAGTTCTTGTGACTGGTTCAGGCATTATCTACCTGTCAGGCATACATTTTCACCGAATTGTTACTTAAAAGCATATTAAAATGTAAACCTGTGTATATAAAGGCATGTATGTATGTATGTATGTATGTATGTATGTATGTATGTATGTATGTATGTATGTATGTATGTATGTATGTATGTATGTATGTATGTATGTATGTATGTATGTATGTATGTATGTATGTATGTATGTATGTATGTATGTGCGTGCATATGTATGCATGTACGTACGTACGTATGTATGTATCTATGGATTTATGCAAGTATTATATACGTACGTACGTACGTACGCACGCACGCACGCACGCACGCACGCACGTATGTATGTATGTATGTATGTATGTATGTATGTATGTATGTATGTATGTATGTATGCATGTATGTATGTATGTATGTATGTATGTATGTATGTATGTATGTATGTATGTATGTATGTATGTATGTATGTATGTATGTATGAATTTATGAAAGTATGTATATAAGTACGTACGTATGTATGTATGTATGTATGTATGTATGTATGTATGTATGTATGTATGTATGTATGTATGTATGTATGTATGTATGTATGTATGTATGTATGTATGTATGTATGTATGTATGTATGTATGTATGTATGTATGTATGTATGTATGTATCTATTATCTGTGTATCTATGCAAGTATGTATGTATGTATGTATGTCATAAGTATGTATGTATGTATGTATGTATGTATGTATGTATGTATGTATGTATGTATGTATGTATGTATGTATGTATGTATGTATGTATGTATGTATGTATGTATGTATGTATGTATGTATGTATGTATGTATGTATGTATGTATGTATGTATGTGTGTGTGTGTGTGTGTGTGTGTGTGTGTGTGTATGTATGTATGTATGTATGTATGTATGTATGTATGTATGTATGTATGTATGTATGTATGTATGTATGTATGTATGTATGTATGTATGTATGTATGTATGTATGTATGTATGTATGTATGTATGTATGCATGTATGTATGTATCTATTATCTGTGTATTTATGCAAGTATGTATGTATGTATGTATGTATGTATGTATGTATGTATGTATGTATGTATGTATGTATGTATGTATGTATGTATGTATGTATGTATGTATGTATGTATGTATGTATGTATGTATGTATGTATGTATGTATGTATTATCTGTGTATCTATGCAAGTGTATGTATGTATGTATGTCATAAGTATGTATGTATGTATGTATGTATGTATGTATGTATGTATGTATGTATGTATGTATGTATGTATGTATGTATGTATGTATGTATGTATGTATGTATGTATGTATGTATGTATGTATGTATCTATTATCTGTGTATCTATGCAAGTATGTATGTATGTATGTCATAAGTATGTATGTATGTATGTATGTATGTATGTATGTATGTATGTATGTATGTATGTATGTATGTATGTATGTATGTATGTATGTGTGTGTGTGTGTGTGTGTGTGTGTGTGTGTGTGTATGTATGTATGTATGTATGTATGTATGTATGTATGTATGTATGTATGTATGTATGTATGTATGTATGTATGTATGTATGTATGTATGTATGTATGTATGTATGTATGTATGTATGTATGTATGTATGTGGATGTGCGCGATCTATTATTTAGTCTAAGTACGAGTGACTCTACAATATTACATTTAATAAACCATTTAATTAATGTAGGTAGATACCCAGATACGTAAGTAGCTATGTAGGTAGATTGTAGGTATTGATAAATGGTATATATGTAGGTTGATGTTAGATATTGGTAAATGGTAGGTATGTATGTAGATGTTAGGTATGTAGGTAGATGGTAGGCATTAGTAGATGGTAGGTATTGGTAGATGGTAGGCATTGGTAGATGGTAGATATGTAGGTAGATGTTAGGTATGTAAGTAGATGTTAGGTATTGGTAGATGGTAGGTATGTAGGTAGATGTTAGGTATTGGTAGATGATAGGTATGTAGGTAGATGTTAGGTATGTAGGTAGATTATAGGCATTGGTAGATGGTAGGTATTGGTAGATGGTAGGCATTGGTAGACGGTAGATATGCAGGTAGATGTTAGGTATTGGTAGATGTTAGATATGTAGGTAAATGGTAGGTATTAGTAGATGGTAGATATGTAGGTAGATGTTAGGTATGTGGGGTAGAATGTAGGTATGTATGTAGATGGTAGGTATGTAGGTAGATGTTAGGTATGTAGTTAGATGTTAGGTATTGATAGATGTTAGGTATGTAGATAGATTTTAGGTATTGGTAGATGTTAGGTATGTAGGTAGATGTTATGCATGTAGGTAGATGGTAGGTATGTAGGTAGATGGTAGGTATGTAGGTAGATGTTAGGTATGTAGTAGATGGTAGGTATGTAGGTAGATGGTAGGTATGTAGGTAGATGGTAGGTATGTAGATAGATGGTAGGTATGTAGGTAGATGGTAGGTATGTAGGTAGATGTTAGGCATGTAGGTAGATGGTAGGTATGTAGGTAGATGGTAGGTATGTAGATAGATGGTAGGTATGTAGGTAGATGGTAGGTATGTAGGTAGATGTTAGGTATGTAGGTAGATGGTAGGTATGTAGGTAGATGGTAGGTATGTAGGTAGATGTTAGGCATGTAGGTAGATGGTAGGTATGTATGTAGATGTTAGGCATGTAGGTAGATGGTAGGTATGTAGGTAGATGGTAGGTATGTATATAGATGGTAGGTATGTAGGTAGATGGTAGGTATGTAGGTAGATGTTAGGTATGTAGGTAGATGGTAGGTATTTAGGTAGATGGTAGGTATGTAGGTAGGTGGTAAGAATGCGTCCGTTGTAGATGGATTGTGAATAACAGCTTGATCCAAAGATAGAAGAACAGCAAACACTGTCTACATAGCTATTTAAATCGCAATTTATCATGCCATTTAAAGATTCATTGCGCATAACTATCGAAGTTATACCTGCCAGCAATTTTTTGTTAACAAACCAGCACTTTGAAAGCTAGAACAAATAAATAGGAACTGTATTACATTTCAGACATGAAAACTTTTTCTGAAGAAATCAGACTCGACGCCATACGCGTCTTGGTAAAGTCACTGAGCTTCATTCCTTGACAACAGCGGTAACCCCGTTGAGGTTCATTGGTAAATCGGACTTGTTTGTAACCAAAAAGGGACACAATGCTTCTTCAGAATGTTTTACAGAATGTCAAGAATGTAATATAATAATGTAATATAATAATGTAATATAATGTGACAGATTAGGTCATCCCAATCCTTGCGTTCTCTTAGGTCCCTGATATTTATATGATACCATATGAATACAATTTGAATTTATGCAAAGTTGATTGAGGTGGGTTGGAGTGGGTGTTACGCTGAAGCGCGAGTTCAGTTTCTAAGCTTTTATTCTTGTGCACGTTTGGTATTAATTAAAAGAAAATTTTCTGTACCTGTTTATATGACGTAATATACATTTCTTCTTGTGGCACTAAGAACGATACAATTTAAATAGTAGCCTCATCCATCCTTAAATCATCAAGTTGTTTTCTTTTGTTTTTTAACCACGCTTTGAAATATATCTGACATTCACGTATGAAAAGAAAATGTGCGTGTGTTTATATTATACGCTGATATGCACATGTTGCACACCGTGTTGTATTATTCCGACCTAATTAGTTATTAAATTATACATAAATCAGATACCATACTGCTGTTTCTTAAGCACCATACGGAAAACTTTCAAACGGCATCTACCAAGTCCAGACGGCTGACATTAAAAAAAATGTTTTTACTAAGCTAGCATAAACACGACCTATCTTAAAAAAGTATATAGTAGAAAGGTGACTTGGTACGAAAGCCTGCAGCAATGCGTATAAAATTTGTGTTTGTGTTTGAATGGAGGGATCTAAGGACGGAATTACGGCACGCACCTTACCGACATAACCACTTTACTATCTGCATATCCACCCTGCCTGTACCTGCATGCATAATTACAAATGAATTTCATTTTCACATTTATTGTATTACATGTACTACTTGTGTCAGAACAGTATGTCATTTTTATTTTTGTGTTTATTTTATTTTTTATTTTGGTTTTTATTTTTTTCGGAGGTGGGGGTGTTTATTTTCTTGTTGCTGCTGCTGTTGGTAGAACAAAATGGCGGTAAATATACTAAGGATATATCAGATCCGTTATTCTATCTTGAAAGGGCATATAGACCCATTTCCTCGGTATTATGCGGTCAATAACGAGCTGATAGTGTCAATAAAATCCATGGGACCAACATATATAAATGAAGTAGACACAAACATATGAAATAATGAGCGGAAACTCTTCCCTCCCTCGCAGTTCAAATCGCGACCAGATTATTAAATTGCATTGGAATCAGTGCATCATCCGTTGGATCGTATATTACATAAACCAATCAATAAATTCATAAAGCTATAATTAAATTAATCAATAAATTCATAAATCATTCCATCAATCAATACCGCAAGCGATGTAACGTTACTGGAACTTGATTAAGTTTAAGCGTAAAAAACACAAACTGCAAGTAAAATTTTAATGTGTAAATTATATTAAAGCACAAGAATAAAAATATATTGAATTTAAGCATCTCAGAATCAATAACAAAAAGGCTTAAAGACAGCATGGATGGCGTTTCTATAATGTAGTAGATACATACATACGTACATACATACATACATACATACATACATACATACATACATACATACATACAGCCAGCATGGATGGCGTTTCTATAATGTAATACATACATACATACATACATACATACATACATACATACATACATACATACATACATACATACATACATACATACATACATACATACATACATACATACTGGTGCAGATTAATGCGGGGGAAGGCGGGGCACTTAAGCTACATTAGGCAAGTATTATTTGGTTTAGACCTATATATGATTTATGTAAACACAAGTAACGTATCCACTGCAACCAAAAAAGGTCCATGTAACTGGATGGAACCAACTTAATCCGAAAACTGCATACATATTTTCGGTAAACATGTTTTTACTTCGACGAACGATCTGATTTACAGGCTTACTGCGTAAGCAACACAACTCCAACCAAATAACTTTATGTGGATCGTTTCAATCGTTTTCGAAGCATCTGAAAACAGTTCTTATCTTGTATACACGACAAAAAATAAATCTGAATCATAACTAAGTAAAGGACTACACTCTCGAGCAAACGACAACCTTGGCAAACAGTGTCATCACTATTTACAAATTCGTGCCTTTTCCTTCCTCCAGATATTTCAGGACATGTACAGCTTTTACAAATGGTCAAGAAGTATACTATCTTGTTTTGCTTGGTTTTGTTCTTGGGGTATTTTTTTCTTCTGGAAAATAGCAAAAGCATATGAGAATGATATAGAAAGCTATACAGTTGTCTTTTCTAAGGATTCCTATTTTGCTTTGGCTTTAAGTTTCTCCAAACATTTCACAATGCTTTCAAGAACCGGACTCGACTGAATTTTTTCCTTTTGTGTTTTAGTATAATTCAATATTTGTATCACTGCCTTTAAGTGTTGCCTGGAGTCCTTTGGATTAGTTAAAAAGTGGAAGAAGGAATCCCGAAGAAACCTCAATGTTGCATCTGTTTCCGTTTCCGGATGGAAAGCCTCGTTATAACTTTCGCTCCTACGTATTGTTTGCCACTTTGCCAGCTCGTACTCTGTTAATGCTAATTTCCGGACCAACTCAGAAATGGTGACCGTACATCCTCCTATGTTTGCAAGATGCTGCAACTGATACATAAATAAATAAATTAAATAAATGAATTAAAAAAGCGATACATAATAATATCCTACATACCCACTGAAACGGATATATTAATTAATACAAATACTCGTATTTCAGAGAAACAAGTAAGCATACCTTGAAAATGGTTTAAATCAAGTTATTGTTTGTTCCTTTTTGTTTGTGATGTGTGTCAGGGGTGGGGGGCGTGGCTTTTTTATTAGGGGTTTGATTGGGAGGCGTGGGTGGTACTGGTTGCCAAAATGTTTTGAAAATATAAATGACTGTAGGATCGATTAAGTACAGATTTAATTTACTCGAATCATGTCAACACTTTATGTTAATGTGCATCGTGTATATTAAAAGATTTCGATTTGCTTTTATGATTCAATTCTTTTAAATATTAGTTTCTATTAAGTCGGATTCCAGCCCAATCAAGGACGTAGAAGACAATCCACATTAAATAGCATTGTGATATCATCTCAGTTTTGCTTGCGTACCACTTTATAAACCTTAGTAAACCGTCTATGCTCAATAACAGATTGAAATCCAGTCAGGTAAAACAGAAAGAGATTCATCCTCAGGATGGCTGCTTATATCGCTGTTACCAAGAATAAACTCGGGGAAATTTATTTTATCATAAGCTGTTAAATTTCGGTCTCGCCGAAATGCACAAAACTCACAAATTTCATTCAATGAGAATTTCTAACTCGATTGCCACAAATTGATCCACATTATTACCACCTTACTCGAGTTATATGAGTGATGCATTTCAAGGTCTTCCGTCAGCGCTGGATAAATCGTAAATTTATTTCTCCCTATTTTTAATTATTTTTTTTTGTTGCGAAAATACAAAAGTTAGATATTGCATAAACTGAATGCAGACAACAGTGTTTAGCTTGTATACGTAGGCTTTACATCCAACCATGCACCGAAAATGAACGATTCCAGCAACTATAAATTACAGCAAGTTCCTCGTTGACAATAAAACGCGAAGATGATCAACTTAGAGGCTGCTTTGGGACAATCGGAAACGAAATTATAAATGAAGTAATGAAATGAAAAACTTGTTGTGCATTTATTATATCCTTGGTGCTTTCATTTTGAAAATCAGTAGGGGGTTACAAAACTGCTCGTAGGGAGAGAGGGAAGGGTAAGCTGACACTTTAATAAATTCTGTATCTTACGATTGGTTAATCGGCAAAGTCATTCTCACAGAAGAGACGTCATTACCATAGCTGCTTGTTTGGTGTTTGGAAAATTTACTTGAACTGTACGTATTGGCTGGTAATATCTAAACGTCATGGTGGAAAATACGAATATGGGAGATGATAGTTACATGCGGTCTTATAAGCACTAGAAGTGTAACGCAATTGTCAGCCAAGCGGCTCAGATGGGCTTTGTTTTGACGTCAGCCGTATACTGTAACGCCTGCCTTAATGCAATCGTGTACAATCACCAGCCCTGTGCTTCATCGCTGCATGTTAAAAAAAATTCCTGTTTCTTCCTGTATAATTGTTAAAAAATGTGCTTAAGCAGGGAAAAATGTGCAGTCTAAATTAGGTGTCATGCACTTATAAAAGGATATGTTCTCCAAGTGTTATGTCATCACCAAATTTATAGCCTTGTGGCAATAGCAATATCCTACGCAAGGGAGGTAACACATTATGGGCTGTATGCCTTTAAATGTCGTTGGTTTTGTTCGCCATTAATGCAATTAAAGATTTATTGAATTGTCCTCCTATGTATAACACAATGTGTTACGGTTAACTCTGGGTGTCACTTTACCATGAAACTTAAAGCATTGTGGCAGTGGGGTTATACTGATGGAAGGAAACGAACTCTGTGGGGAGTGATTTTATTAAATATGCTGCTTTCCTTAGATGCATCCCACAACCACGCCAATGTCATGCAACAAACATGACTAGATGACAGTAGAAAAATAACTGGTACCACTCTCCGTCGACCCCCACCCAACCCCAAACCTACAAGAACAACAACAAAAGTAAACACCATGCTTGGCTTAGAAACTTCAGAAATACTTTATAACCAGATTCAAGCTGTTGAGAACAACCTGTTTCTGGATGTTTTGACCGAGACAGACATTGTGTATTCGGACCGTCTTGAATTTATTTTTAAAACTGTTTAGTACCTCTTCCTCCCGTTCAAAACTTGCCGACGCCTGCCCTTTCTTGTACATCTCATAGTAAAATTTTTCGTGCTGTTTTTCTCTTTCCATCATAATTTTCTGTAAAGGAAGCATGCAAAAAATGTAGACATTGATAATGCAATCAAACCTTCGATAGAATTAATCTCTCTCTGTATTGTGGAATTTAAATATAAAATTTCAAGAATTTACAAGCAACCAACCTACCTATCTCTCAAACAAAGTCAGACTCTCGTCCCTATATATTTCCAGCTTACTAGATCGGAAGAGAGAGAGAGAGAGAGAGAGAGAGAGAGAGAGAGAGAGAGAGAGAGAGAGAGAGAGAGAGAGAGAGAGAGAGAGAGAGAGAGAGAGAGAGAGAGAGAGATATTTTTTACTCGAAGTTCGTCTCTTTTCTTTTCCAGGGCTGCGCTTGTCTCAAGGGATTCTTCACAGATCTTTTGAAGCTCTTCGTTTTTCTCCTCTAGAGTAACAATCTCTTGGCCAAGTCGATGTATCTCTTCATCCTTTGCCTCCACAAGACTTTTCGTCTCCACACTTATCTGTTCTTTGTACAGTTCTATTGCACGGTCTTTCTCTCGCACGGATGCGGCTAATTCTTTCACCTGTCGTCTCAGGTCTTTCACCAACTGCTCTCTCCTCTGCGTCGGTGTGTGGTACTCATCCTTCGGACATTCATCATGTGCAGTGTGCTGTTTTTCGTACCGTAACCGGCTAGCAATTGTTTCGCGCGGAAGCCGACAACCGGGCACCAACATACATTCCTGTGACGTCATGAAGAAATGCTTCGTTGTACACCCCGCTTCTTGCTTGTCTTTGTCTTTAGTCAATATTTTCTTCATTGTAGATTTACCCACCCGGAGGAAAGGCTCCCAAGTTTGACTTCTCTTTAAATGCGCATCCGTCTGCACTGGAACATCAGGGCACAATGGGCTTTGTTTTGTATTGTCTTCTTCATAATTTGTATCATTTCGAAATGGAAAACTCATAAAGGACCAGTCAAAGGAATCCATTTCTAAACTGTCTATCGTCGCCGAATCAGAATGACTGACTACAGAGCCGTCGTCATCGACACTGCTTGTTTGACCTCCACAAACACTGCCAGCATCAGTTATTTCTGTTTGCTTCAATAAACATCGTTCCTGTCCTTTTGCATCGGTTGATATTTCCGCGCATGTTTGTTGCTCATCACACACTACATAGTCACGAGGAGTGTGGCCATTTGCATTGAGCTCAGTCGATGTATGATCTTCACGACTGCAATCTTTGTTACCGTTATGCTCTTTCACATCGTCCATGTTGTCATATGTGGGTCATAACGCGCTTGAATCGATCTGTAATAAAAAGATAAATAAATAAATAAATAAATAAATAAATAAATAAATAAATAAATAAATATTAATCTCACTACAGTGGACCATTAAATCGTGTCACATACAACCTAAAATTTGGCAATATATGTGATCTATCCATCAGCAAATTCCCAAAACCACGAGGCAGATATAAATTATATGATTAAAAGATTTGCAATAATCCAAATACATACAAGATAGATATACTCGTGAGAGGTAGTGCCATATATGCAAACGGATAGGATCGCATATTTATTCGATCAATTTTCTTCAACAATTTTGAGGACAAAAATACATTTTTAACAAACGTAAAGTTTTGTTCAAAATTTTTTTAAAGATTACACATATGAAGCTGTAAACACGAGCCCTTACTTTTAATAGGTTTGAAGTCGAGCTTAGGGCAAAATAATAAACAGATTGGATGATAAAATTTGCTTCATCAAGATACTTGTTCCCCTGGAAACACATTCCTTGTAAGATATTTAGTTTTGTGTGATTTAACATCCTCCTGTCCAAGAAATTCGTGTTTTCAGTCGATCTCAAGAGAAGGGACCAATAATAATGCAAAATCTCAATTTAAAGCAAAACGTTGTAAGAAGATTTATCTTCGCAACTTGCCTCTTTTGGAGACATGATCAATACATTCTTTTATTAACTTTGTTCAGTTTTTATTTAGTTTTCTTATACTTAGACATTTAAGTTAATTCCAATTTTCTGTTCTTACATATTCGAGTTCTATCTGTATTTCTTCAACATTTAACTTAATTCTAGGTTTGTACAACTTGCATATTTCAGTTAATTCCAGTTTTCCACTACTTTGACATTTTTTGTTTCGTTGATGATTTAGTGGAGATTCAAATGTTGTCTTTCTTACTATGACTACGTGTAACTCTCTATAACAGAAATTACTATGTCAAACCTTCGACATTTTTGTTTTTCAGACAAGTAATGTAAGACGCTTGTCTCACAGCAGTTGCTTATTGGTTCTGTTCTGTAATTTCTCTTTTTCTTCTTCAAATCAATGCCTTTTTGATTATTTCTCTAATTTAATGCCTTCACAGTGAACAAATGTATGTTACGTGTCCATTTCTTCTGTGTTTCTTTTAACATTATTATAAGAAAATAACGTTAAAGCAGTATCTGTATCATCTTTCGTAACTGCCAAATTAATTCAACTACTGCAACAGCTTTTAAAACGAAACGAAAAGTGAAAATATTCAAGTACTGTATTTTCGGTTATTTTGCAAAATAAATATCCAGATCTATAAGAGAACATGACCACAGATATTTTTTTTAAAAAAAAATGAATTTTCACCCCCGTTTTGATTTCGATGAAAACATTACAAATTTAACAACAAAAACTTATAATAAATTGACACAAAAGTGTGCGTAGTATGTAAATGTCCGTTATCTACTGAGATCGGTTCCATCCAATGTGACACTGATGCTTAATTTTATTTAAAGGAGACCAGAAACCAATATAAATATAGAATAATAATAAAAGCACTATAGAAGATAACCAAATTCTGAAGTATCATCTGTGACCGTAATGTCAATATATAAATACTGGCATATCTTCAAGGCACGGAATTTCCCTAACCTCCTATTTGAAATTTCCGCGTACATTCGGTTACTTTCGTAAAGTTAGGTCAAAGTAGTGAGTCTAGCATCCTGACTGGCAGTTGCCAGCGTAAAAGATATTTTAAATCCTGGGAAAACTGTTAAATGTTCGAATTAGGAAAATAGACAGAAGGCCGAGTACGTGACCACAAAATGCAACAATCAATTTACATATTTTCTATCTACACCAGCAGTGCATAAAAAAAAAATTATATAGCCTTACACCCAGGGTCCCTCTAATTTTAGTTCGGGCCCATCCTTTATTCAAACTGAGGTGCCCATCGGGCCTGTCCAAAAAAAGTTGTTTATTGTTTGCCAGAGGAAATGAGTAAATATATTTTCAGGATGTTGACATACATGCCAAAATACGGCACAATCTAAATCAAATCACCGCATTCCAATGTAAAATCGATATCTGATTTTAATGAAATGGAAGCTTTGCTAAAAAATAAGATTCTAAACTCCTGACAAGGTCGTGTTTCGAGAAAACACAATTTTCAATAATCTTAACATTTTTTAAATAATTTTTTAAAAGAAAATAAAACAAAAAAAAAATAACCGTTCAGTAAATGCCGGTAACATGTATTATGTATAAACGGAAATCTGCAATGATTGGAACTGATATAAAACTTTCTTTTGGGCAGTTTAAATAACAGAGATTAAAAGAAAAGAGATCAGGTATAAAATCAAAGTTTCACATTAAATGCCTGACAATAGAAAATGTGGGGAGGCGACTGTTGACCCCACCCCCTTGCCTCAATGTGAGAGCGCTCAATGAACGTCCCATTTCACCCTGTGATACACCTTGCAATCCCCCAGAAGACGCCCTTTCTCATTTTCTAGTCAGCTGTGGCTAACCTGAAAAAAATAGTTTTTTGACTAAGTACACAAGCAATAAAGCTATTATGAATAATTAACAGTTTAACTTTGCATTTATATTGGGAAAAGGGCCGCCGTTCGGACCATGTTCGACAGTGTGTGTATGCAAGCACCAGTAAAATTGGCAAATAAACGATTTCTTATTTTATTTTGTAACTTACGACGTATAATAGGACTTCATTTTGACAGTTCAAATCTGCAGTTACAAGTTTCCGTACATGTGGCAACTGTTATCCCACGTTTTTTTTTGTCCCATCTTATTTGCTTAGCTTTTAAGTCTTAATGCAAACACTGTCTACTGAATGAAAATATTTATTCTGAATTAGTTCTTTGGGGGCAAATATATTGCGTGGTATTATTGTTTTGTTCTTTTCTTTTAATTTAATAAAACCTCATTCCTTCTTGAATATAATTATGGTAATAAAACTTTACATATATGGTAGAGAAATGGAAATGTTCTAACTGTCCGAGTTTCTTTGGCGGAAATGGAGCTGCGATTTTTAGAGAAAATAACATAGCATTCACAGTGATCATTCATTGCATTTAAGCTAATTGGTGACAATATTATTTTTTATTTTTATTTTTTTACTATGGTACTGATGTAGTGGATTTTAAGAAATCTGAAATTTATGTGAATAATGCTTGATCTTAACATTATATTTTTTGAAGCAAAGAATTGTGTGATATTAATTATTTCGTTCGTGCCGGATTATACATAGGGGGCCCTAAGCTGAAGAGGCCCTATTTGGTATAAAATAAATTTTGAGAAACCCCTTCAGGCTGTGAGTCCCTAAGAATTGGGAGCTATTACTAGATCTGGCGGTAGGTATTGAAATCCCTCCCCCCTACCAAATCGGGAGATATTTCTCCAGGCTTGAGAGTTGACAGGAATGAACTGTCCGGTCTTGTGGAATTTCAGTCAGGGTTTGTGAGTTCATTTAAGTCACCAGCCTGGGGCCTGTGTCTAAACAATTTTTTTTTGAGCAGTGACCAGTACAGTACCTAAACTATTATACAATACACGTATATATTATAATCAGATTTGTCAAAAGGTAACTGTAGCCCGTATGTAAAATCCACTGTAATTGAAACATAAGAAGAAAGCTTCTTAATGTTTAAATTAATTACTTATGTTTTCTGCTTTGCGGATTTATTTATATGATTTTTATATAAAAACCCTAATCTAATGCTT